>BGPT01002256.1:75619-87038 GCA_003297045.1 Symbiodinium sp. clade C Y103 | reverse complement strand
AATGTTCTAAGTATGTGTTCCTGAACACATACTTAGAACATCCTACCCTGTTAAATTATTTCTCAGCGTTTTCCAAATGATGTTCTAAGAATAAGTCGTACCATATAAATTGAAAAGCATTAATTTTGAATTTCCAATGTGTAATTAGCTGGCTGAAATTTTCATAAGGGTAGTTGAACACGCAGCACCTGTTTTTTTTTGCAGTTTTATTGGGTTTCCGCTGGCAAAATGGCCCTAAGGCATTCGGAGGTTCTACCATTGCTGTCCTATGCCAGCAAGGTGCCTTGCTGAAAATCCACACTTGGAAACCAATAAAAATCCATGTTTGGAACAGTTGTTTTGTTTTTCTGGAAATAACACTTGTCTGGGGTAACTTCCAGTTCCATGGTGCATTTTCCAGAAGGTTGTAATTTTGCTGGATCTCAAACACACAATTTTACACATGAAGTTGAGATCAGTTTTGCTGAAGTTGAGGGGTGAAAAAGATCGAAAAGTGCTCAACCCCGAACCTGGAAGGTTTAAGACAAAAGCAATCTAAAAACAACCAGCTTGTTGGGTCGCACGAGGTTCCCTCGAACTGGGACTTGACCGTGGTTTTTTTCACCTCAGGAAACTCCCTGGGAGTGGCGAACCTTGGTGACTCGGGTGGCCGCCTCAGAGGGTTCATAGTCAATGTCACAATGTATGAGCCATTTAAAATACATACAATAATTATATCTTTGGTTGTACAGTTTGGGTAATGCACCCAACTGGGTCACTGTAATACTGGTAGGCATGGTTACTGTTTTTCAGGGATTGTAAGTCATGACCCATACAAGAAATATCTGGTGAGATTTTTTCATGGTTCAAATTGAGGAAAGCAGCCGTGGTGAGGTGCTCCCATCAACAAAATGAGATATGGAGTCCACAATGGATCATACTTGTAGGAGACTCATGGCTGTGGGTCTGACTGAAAAGAAGGTAACCGCTAATTTGAGGGTTAATCTTCGATATATGCCATTATGTGCGGCCATTTTTTGGGGTCAACATTTCAGAAATTCTACGTCAGATTTCCAGTACATCCGGGTCCGCGTCGCATTGCGAGGATTCATGGTTCTGCGCAAGGGGCCTCTTGGGATGTCCGCAGGGGGTCCCAGGTGAGGTCGCGGCCAGGGCGGTACGCTAGCCAGGTGGTGTTTGGCACAACCAGGGATGGCCATCCCCCCTGAGAAAACCAATAGAGTTAAAGTTGATATATAATATACATATATTTATTATTTGTGGAATCCCAGTTGTTTGATGGTGGGATGACCAGAGGCCCCATTCATCCCGAGTTTAGACCATGGCACGTGCCATGAATATGATCACACAAGGCCTCCCCATGGTTTCATGAATTTTCATAATTTTTCCATTGCTATGTACTTCCGGCAATTTGGGATGATGGCAGCTCCCAGAGGCAAACATATTTTTGGGGTGGCTCCCTTTACTTTAGAACGGCGACCTTGACGCCTGAGATCGTCATCAAGTCCAAAGAGCAGCAGCATCAATGGCCCGGCACCTCAAGGTCTTTTCTTTTTTTGGTTGGCAATTTTTTTGTGTCCATGCCCTTTGCCGAAAACAAGCAGGGTTATAAAAGGAAATGGCCTTCCGAGGTGACTTTCAATATGTATCAATCCGGCAAATGATAGAATAATCCTTTCCCCCTAATACTAAACCCCCCGCCCCCCCCTAAATAGTGAGAACCTCAAGTAGTTTCTATTTTTAGGGGGTATTTAGTACTAAGGGACCCCTATATAGTAAATTCAAAACCTTGATTTAAAAAAAAATATTTCAAAATCATTATAATTTCCTTTTTAAATTCAATTGCAGAATTGAAAAACTGAACCGAAAAAAATTATCGATATCAAAATCAATCGAGCAACCGCCAAAACCCCCAAGTGGTGATTTGAAAGGCTGTTAAAATAAGATGGCTCTGCGAAAGCTAAAACCACGCTCACGAAAGATTCGCGAAAACTTTTGCGAAGATTTGCTTCCGTGAAAGCTTGCGAGAGAGGTTTTCAAGGCTCAAAATCCTAGTTTAAATATGTTTAAATAAATATGTTTAGATAGCTTCCTCAGATGTATGTGGATCCATAGTACAATTGTTGATTTCCAGAGATGTGATCCGAAAATCCGCGAAAGCTTCGCGAAAGCTTTGCGAAAGATCCGCGAAAGCTTAGACTAGCTGGGATGGCGCCCCCCCCCCAGAAATTTGGTAAGGGAAAGGTTGATAAGCGGATCTTTAATCTTTAGAGCGAGTTTTGATGCCGCAAAGATAATCCCTGCCGAACAAGTCCTTTGAAAACCATTTAGAAACAAATGTTTCGGTATGTGTTTCGCTACGAAACACACGGGATTCTTTTCAGGAGTTTTCCGCGAAAGCTCGCGAAAGTGGATTTCAATGGATTTCAGACACATGGATGCCGCGAAAGAAAAAAACCACGCCGCGAAAGATTCGCGAAACAAATTGGCGAAAGAGAAGAGCGAATAGAAGACAAATCATCGGGGTTTTGACAACTGCTTAATTAGTTTCCTTTTTAGAATCTAATTACAAAAAGTGGATTTCGAAGCAGACCCTAATAGATCCTAATAGTGAAAAAATAGAAACATTAACATTTTTTTTCGATTTCAAAATCAATTAATTTCCTTTTTAGAATCTAATGAAAGAATTGCCAAAAATTGGATTTCGAAGCAGACCCTAATAGTAAATTCAAACCCTTAATAAATAGACTATTCTTTTCGATTTCAAAATCAATTAATTTCCTTTTGAAAATCTAATGAAAAAATTGCCAAAAAAATGGATTTCGAAGCTGACCCTAATAGTAAATTAAAAACCTTTATAAAAAACTTTTTTTTTTTCGACTTCAAAATCAATTAATTTCCTTTTTAAAATCTAATGAACGAATTGCCAAAAAATTGGCTTTCGAAGCGGACCCTAATAGTAAATTAAAAACCTTAACAAAAAATACATTTTTTTTTTGCAATTTCAAAATCGTTTAATTTCCTTTTTAAAATTTAACTACAGAATGTTCAAAAATTGGATTTCGAAGCAGACCCTAATAGTAAATTAAAAACCTTAATAGAAAAACAATATTTTTCGATATCAAAATCAATTAATTTCCTTTTTAGAATCTATAATTAAAGAATTGCCAAAAATTGGATTTTGAAGCAGACCCTAATAGTAAATTAATAGCATCAAAATCAATTAATTTCCATTTCAAATCTAATTCAGGAATTGCCAACAAATTGGATTTAGAAGCGGACCCTAATACTAAACACCGCGGGGTTGACTAGTTTTTAGTATTAGGGGGTGAAACCCTAAAATGGTACCTCAATCTTGAATTTGTTTTCTAAAGGGGATCAATTAAGAGTAAAATTGGCCAACCTCAAATTTTCCAAAATTGAAGACGGACCCTAGTTTTTATTATTTGGGGGGGTTTAGAAATAGGGGGAAGGGATTAGAATTGGGTAAAATTGATTTCTGAAATAATGGCAAATTAAGGTAGCTTATTGTTTGACTTTTGAGTTTTTCAGAGGTTACTATATTTCAAGGGTATTCCTTGTTTGCTGATCATACTGTTGCTCAAGGAACACGCCGTTTCATCTCGCGCGGTTGCCGGAGGCGCGGTAGATGGCTAGATGTCCCAAAGATGGCCAGTAAGTCCATGGTATGTACGTATAGTAACCCTGATTTTAGCATCTTTTTGGGGGGTTGGTATGTAGCTGAATGGGGCAAATCCTGGCCTCATTTTCAACCTCAAAGTTCGGATTTGAATATTCTATTCCTGGAAATGTATTCATTTTTCTAGTTTTTGTTTGTTATAGAGATGTTACCATGATGTTACCATGATTTTCCCAAGCATGGATCCTTGGGTCACCTGCTTCCCCGTTGCCGCACTGCCCTGGGCGCAGAGCCTCATATCACCCGAGAAGCTTCAGCAGCATTCGGACAAAGCAAGCGCCTGCCTGGAACTCTGCTGACGGTATGGGGGTACCCAAAAAAAGGATGGTTTATAATGGAAAATCCTTATAAAATGGATGATTTAGGAGTACCCCCATTTCAGGAAACCTCCATAGTAACTAGAATGTATTCTACAGATAATGATCGATATACCTAAAGATTCTATAGTCGGGGTTACACGCCAACCGAACTGCAGGGCACCACCTTGTAGATCAAAACGATACTTCGCGTTTGTCAAAATTTGGGAATTTGCTGCAGTGTGTGGCCATATGAACGGGAAACATGATGATAGATTTACCAGCAAAATTTGGAGTACCATCTCACCAGAAATGAGTTTAGCATTCCGCAGTGCTGGTCTACACCACCTCTCCTGTGCATCAAGGCGAGCTCTACACTGTTCCAATCCGTGAGGCAAGTTGATTGTGGCTGGAATGTGAGGGGGACACCACACGATAATGGTGGTTTCATGCGATTTCAAGTCTATTGTCTTGACCTAGAAACAGGGCTTGGTAAATGTTCCACCCATTTTGGTGATTTTGAACATCTCCTAGAATTTTATCTTGGAGATGTTCAGTGATGTTTGAATGGGGCAGTACCACTGAAAAAATCTCTCAGATCCCCATTCTCAGCAGAAAAGGACCTCACAAGCCTGGACAAGCGGCAAGCATTGTCTGATTTGCTTGGGAAACCATTTCCAAACCCGGGTGGTTGAACCATCCAGACCAATCTTGTAAGGGTGGGAAGCAAAAGTGTTCGAAACCGTATGAAACCAACAAACAGTCTTTTCAGGAAAAACACCCAAACATTTACCAATCATTTACCACAAGATACGAGGGACTATTGTAATATATTGTAGTCTATAGTATTGCTGTACATTTGCTAGACTGGGAAGCCCAGGGTACGCTTGACATCGAGTGACCCATGCGGACAATTTTGTTGCCTTGGTCTTGGATGTACCCCACAGACATATTGCTGGGGCACTTGTCCCATTTGGGGACTTCAACCCTTCAGACTGCTGGTCCAAAAGTTTCTTCAATGGCTGCTGTTTCAAAAGGATCTGAGTAGTCACCACCCTATCTTTGCGACCGTCATCGATCCGTATACTGCGGTAAAATTGAGCCCCAAAAAGTTATCCCCAATGCGGATCAATATGGTTCATCCATGTTTTCTCCGCTGCAGGGAGACCTGGTGATCATGTTCTCGGATGGATTCAGTGACAACATCTTTGATAAAGAGGCCAGTCCGTTGTTTTTCGGGGACTACCAGGTGCTGTGGGTGTGGGCGTGTCCAACAATAATGTATGCCACATATTTGTAATTGAATAAGGAAATTATGATCATCCTTTCGAATGGGTGTTCCCGAGACTTTCAGAGAAAGCCATGTTCCTGTCACACGGCAGATCAATGGTGCTGCTGCAACTATTTCTGCTGGTTCCAGTAGTGGGGTGGTCGAAATGGTGCAGTCCCGACTTGAGACTCCCGCACAAGCACTGATCAGTTGGCTACGAAAAGTACAGGAAAAGCATGACAGATCCATGAGCCCGTATCAATGAGCCCTCAAATTGTATCAAATGGTTTGCTCTAGTCGGACCTGCCGATGCTCAAACCAGAGTATAGTACTGGAGAGGATACCCCAGATACCCCAAGCCAAAATCCGTTTCTTTATCATCATCTTCCCCATCAAAGAAGCCATAAGAAGCCATTTTGATCCATTTTGAGTATCCCAGTATCCCTCACTTGTGGGCAATCTGGATATGGACATGTAACCCACTGAATGTGGACAAGAGTGCCCTCGCTATGGAACAAATGACTCATCAGCAGCGCTGGACAAAGCAGGTTGTGAGCTTGGTAAATCTCGCTTTGCCTCCGATGTGTGCTGTTTGGAGACCCAGACTGCAGCACTTACCAGGAGATGCTGCTGCAGGATCTTTCATTGAGGGCCTCCCAGCTAACTTGGGCTGTGTGACACACACACACACACACGCACACAGCTATATACATAAATGGGTACTGGGGGAACTTATCCATGTAATACGAAGGTCTTGGTGTGAAGGAACGAGACCTGCAAAGTCAAGCCAATGTATAAATTACAAATTAATAGATATTTTGGTATCTGTTTATTCGTACTCATAGGCAATCATAGGCACCCGTCCTGGTTATATACCCCCCAGGAAATCCATGTGCATAAGCTAAATACACATAAACACCGTAGGAAACTGCTTTTCCAGGATGTTATCTGGGGATTTTGTTCGTTGGATGTTCTTTTTTTTTATCCCCATTGGAATTTCCCTTATAAAATGATAGAGCTTGGGTCCCTTATAAATCGCAAATGCAAGTCTAAGAATTATGAATGGGTACGTAGATCTTGACATCCGCGATTGTAAAACACTGGATCGCGATTGATCGGCGATTGGTTTGCGATTGATGTAGTTATGTATTGAACATTGGGCGCACGTTTTATACAATCAATTTTTCTTCTTACATATTTAGATAAAATCCAATGCTGCAGAGACATCATGTCATTCTTTTCAAAAAGCCATGCCCTGCCCACCTGAAGAATCCCCGATGACCACCGATGACAAAAAAAACGTGCTATCTATCCCGATCCACTTTCGAAATTGAGCTACAGAATAGGAGGCCTTGTGCTCTCTATAAAATGGTCATTTTAGTCCAAGCTAATGGTGCCCACGGGAAGCATGACCAAGACTTTGTGGCTTAAGCTTGTGAATTCCATTTAAAAAAGGACATATGTCAGTCATTTTAGGCCACAATAAAAACGCATGGGCATTTTGTAGCAAGACATGATGAGCTTGATACAGGCTTATCAAAATCAAGCAGGCATTCCAACTTTAATCATCGTACTTTAATCCCTTCCCAAAATAAATTTGACTCCAGGTCCGAGGGTTTCTTCCCCGCCGGAGTCAAAAATTTTGCAGGGGCAATTGAGGGACTAAAGTGATGACTAAAGTGGTTACCAGACCGTTTTGTAAGCGGAGCTTGGGTGCTAACCGTTTTGTAGCAAGGACTTGGCTGCCAATGCGTAACCTGTAATTGAATTCGCTGCCAATACGTAACCAGTAAATGATCACGCTGCCAATGGATAACCTGTAGTTGAACTCACTGCCAATAATACGTAACCAGTAGATGAACACGCTGCCAATGCGCAACCTGTAATTGAACTCACTGCCAATGCGTAACCAGTATATGAACACGCTGCCAATGCGTAACCATTTTGTAGACACCGGGGGGCACGCACCTCATTTTGTAGTAAAAACAAGGGGTTGCATAACCCCTCCACCATTTTGCAAGAAGAACTTGGTTGCTAGACCGTTTTGTATGTAGAACTTGGTTGCCAGACAGTTTTGTAAGCAGAGCTTTTGTGCTGGACATTTTTGTACGTAGAACTTGGTTGCCAGACTGTTGTAGTATAAACAGGGGGTATGTAGAACCAGTATATGAACACGCTGCCAATGCGTAACCATTTTGTAGACACCGGGGGTACGCACCCCATTTTGTAGTAAAAACAAGGGGTTGCATAACCCCTCCACCGTTTTGCAAGAAGAACTTGGTTGCTAGACCGTTTTATAAGCAAAACTTGGTCGCGAGACCGTCTTGTAAGCAGAGCTTTTGTGCTGGACCGTTTTGTATGTAGAACATGTAGAACTTGATTGCAAGACCGTTTTGTAAGCAGAGCTTTTGTGCTGGACCGTTTTGTACGTAGAACTTGGTGGCCAGACCTTTGTAGTATAAACAGGGGGTATAACCAGTATATGAACGCGCTGCCAATGCGTAATTAACTAGTATATGAACACGCTGCCAATGCGTAACCATTTTGTAGACACTGGGGGGTACGCACCCCATTTTGTAGTAAAAACAAGGGGTTGCATAACCCCTCCACCGTTTTGCAAGAAGAACTTGGTTGCTAGACCTTTTTGTAAGCAACACTTGGTCGTGAGACCGTTTTGTAAGCAGAGGGTTTGTGCTGGACCGTTTTGTATGTAGAACTTGGTTGCCAGACCGTTGTAGTATAAACAGGGGGCAGTATATGAACACGCTGCCAATGCGTAGCCTGTCATTACACTCACTGCTAATGCGTAACTAGTATATGAACACGCTGCCACTGCGTAACCACTTTGTAGACACCAGGGGGTACGCGCCCAAATTCGTAGTATAAACAAGGGGTTGCAGAACCCCCCGACTGTTTTCCAAGAAGAACTTGCTTGCTAGGTCGCGAGACCGTTTTGTAAGCACAGCTTTTGTATTCCTCCTACGCTAATTTGGAATACTATCTGAGAAAGCCCGACAGCTCAGAGAAAAAAGGCTCCCTTTCCATCATATTTTGTAGGTTCAGGCTTTGCGTGGGTGATTTGTTGGCAATTGGCATCTGACAAACTGCTATGGGCACTATGTGACAGACAGGCCGCTCCCAGAAGTTTTCTTGTCTTACTATTTGCTGAGCGTTTCGATTTTTCTAGCATACTTCATTTTCGTATTTGCCGTGCATCTGCAAGACTCATCATTTGGAAAGACCGGACTAGTCCGGGGGGTGGCAAAATAATCAACCCCCAGGGGGGTGAAATTATTCTGAGGAAGATCCCCCCCCAAAGGGGGGGGGGTCCAATGCGGGTAATTATTTTACCCCCAAGAGGGTTTCATCGTATAATCATCGAAGATACTATCCCCCCCTTCAAAATAATTTTGGAAATTATTTTTTTTTTGGGGGGGACGGGGGGGGGTAACTACCGTAGGGGTGATGCTTTTGTATTTTTGCGCTGGACGGTTTTGCATGTAGAACTTGGTCGCGAGACCGTTTTGTAAGCAGAGCTTTTGTGCTGGACCGTTTTGTATGTAGAACTTGGTTGCCAGAGAAGAGGTGAAGAAAAGAGAGCGGGGCAGAGCAGGGTCGTTTTGCAGCCAGGACAACAAATCTAAACAGTGACTGCTACGAAATGGGTGCTCAAAAATATTTTGGTCGGAACTTTGGATGAACAAAACTGAACTACAAAATGTTTTTTGAAAAAGTCAGGTTCTCTGTTGGGTTTTTTCGGAGATTTTTCAAATCTGGGTGCATTTTTTGGAGTTTTTTATGATTTCATTCCAAGTCGTGAAGTGCATTTTGTAGTTTCAGAAATTCAACCAGTCCATTCATTTTGTAGTTTTGTAGTTGCAAGTGGGTGCACTGTGTTTTGTACATATCAAAATGCTGTGCACAACCACTCCCCCTAAATTCAAACGGGGATCTTTTTGTGCTTATTCATGTCTCCGACATCGTGATCTATATAGGATATATGTTTTCAGGCTAAAGGCATTGTGGTTCTGCGGAGACGAACAATGTTTGATAAAGTCCAAATCGTGAAAACTACATTTTTGTACGGCGTTTTACAATGTATGATTTTGTTTTTTGACATGTTCACGCATCACATGGAACCAAGCATTGCCTGGCGGACATATTTTGAGTACGTGTCAGGTCAGCAATCGTTGATCATGTTCATTTGTGTAATCTTAGTCAAGTGACAAATCAAGGGGTGGAAACCAGAACGGGTACCTACATATTATATAACCACAGTATATATATATATAATATATTTGATGGTGTAGTACATATATCTACGGATAGGACACCTTGAAATCAGATGTATAGATTTGATATTTTTGATGAACATCTTACCAGCAAACTCTGAGGGTTGTTGGGTATTCCATTTTGTTTTGTCATTTCTTTGTCATGTTTCTGTCATGTTTTTGATTTTTTTCTGTCATGTGTCATTTTTCTCTCATTTTTTTTTTTTCGGTCATTTGTCATGTTTCTGTCATTTTTTGTTATTTTTCTGTCATTTTTTGTGATTGTTTGTCATTCCCGAGAGCATCTGAGCGAAGGGTTCTTCTAACAGTGAAGGTCTGTCATACATCTTCACATCTTCACATCTTCTCATCTTTACATCTTCACATCTTCATATCTTCACATCTTTACATCCTCACATCTTCACATCTTCACATCCTTACATCTTCACATCTTTACATCCTTACATCTTCACATCTTGACATCTTCACATCCTCACATCTTCACATCTTCACATCTTTACATCCTTACATCTTCACATCTTCACATCTTCACATCCTCACATCTTCACATCTTCACATCTTCACATCCTCACATCTTCACATCTTCACATCTTCACATCTTCTCTCTCTCTCTCTCTTTCTCTCTCTCCCGTTTCACTCTCTCCTTCTTCTTCTTCTTCTTCTTCTTCTTCTTCTTCTTCTTCTTCTTTTTCTTCTTCTTCTTTCTCTCTTTAGGCCGCGGGCAGTGCCGACGAGCCGTCACGAAACGTCAACCCTCTCGCACGAAACGAGGTTCGATCGTCAAAAACNGGGCAGTGCCGACGAGCCGTCACGAAACGTCAACCCTCTCGCACGAAACGAGGTTCGATCGTCAAAAACTGCGGTAAAATTGCGATTTCAACTGTGCCGCATGAACCCTTCCCGCACGAAACGAGGTTCGATCGTCAAAAGCTGAGGTAAAATTGCGATTTCAAGGTGTCCGCGGCAACCCTTACGCACGAAACGAGGTTCGATCGTCAAAATCTGCGGTAAAATTGCGATTTCAACTGTGCCGCATGAACCCTTCCCGCACGAAACGAGGTTCGGTCGTCAAATGCTGAGGGAAAATTGCGATTTCAAGGTGTCTGCGGCAACCCTTACGCACGAAACGAGGTTCGATCGTCAAAAACTGAGGTAAAATTGCGATTTCAACCGTGCCGTTCACGCACGAAACGCGGTTCGATCGTCAAACTGAGGTAAAATTGCGAATTCAACTGTGTGTAAAAGCGTCTGTGTGCAAAAGCGTCTGTGTAAAAGGGTCTGTGTGTAAAAGCGTCTGTGTGTAAAAGTGTCTGTGTGTAAAAGGGTCTGTGTGTAAAATTGTTTGTGTGTAAAATNAAGGGTCTGTGTGTAAAAGCGTCTGTGTGTAAAAGTGTCTGTGTGTAAAAGGGTCTGTGTGTAAAATTGTTTGTGTGTAAAATGGCCTGTGTGTAAAAGCGTCTGTGTGTAAAAGCATCTGCGTGTAAAAGCGCCTGTGTGTAAAAGGCTCTGTGTGTAAAAGCGTCTGTGTGTAAAATTGTGTGTGTGTGTAAAAGCGTCTGTGTGTAAAAGGGTCTGTGTGTAAAAGCGCCTGTGTGTAAAAGGGTCTGTGTGTAAAAGCATCTGTGTGTAAAAGCGTCTATGTGTACAAGGGTCTGTGTGTAAAAGCACCTGTGTGTAAAAGCATCTGNCTGTGTGTAAAAGGGTCTGTGTGTAAAAGCATCTGTGTGTAAAAGCGTCTATGTGTACAAGGGTCTGTGTGTAAAAGCACCTGTGTGTAAAAGCATCTGTGTGTAAAAGCGTCTGTGTGTAAAAGGGTCTGTGTGTAAAAGCGTCTGTGTTTAAAAGCGTCTGTGTGTAAAAG
>BGPT01002256.1:63772-75591 GCA_003297045.1 Symbiodinium sp. clade C Y103 | reverse complement strand
AAGCGTCTGTGTGTAAAAGTGTTTGTGTGTAAAAGGGTCTGTGTGTAAAATTGTTTGTGTGTAAAATGGCCTGTGTGTAAAAGGGTCTGTGTGTAAAAGGGTCTGTGTGTAAAAGCTTCTGTGTGTAAAAGCGTCTCTGTGTAAAAGTGTCTGTGTGTAAAAGGTTCTCTGTGTGTTCTGTGTGTAGATTTGTTTGGGTGTAAAATGGCCTGTGTGTAAAAGGGTCTGTGTGTAAAAGCGGCTGTGTGTAAAAGGGTCTGTGTGTAAAAGCGCCTGTGTGTAAAAGGGTCTGTGTGTAAAAGCGCCTGTGTGTAAAAGCATCTGTGTGTAAAAGCGCCTGTGTGTAAAAGCATCTGTGTGTAAAAGCGTCTTTGTGTAAAAGGGTCTGTGTGTAAAAGCGTCTGTGTGTAAAAGCGTCTGTGTGTAAAATGGCCTGTGTGTAAAAGCGTCTGTGTGTAAAAGCTTCTGTGTGTAAAAGGGTCTGTGTGTAAAAGCGTCTGTGTGTAAAAGAGTCTGTGTGTAAAAGCGCCTGTGTGTAAAAGCTGCTGTGTGTAAAAGCGTCTATGTGTAAAAGCATCTGTGTGTAAAAGCGCCTGTGTGTAAAAGGCTCTGTGTGTAAAAGCGTCTGTGTGTATAAGCTTCTGTGTGTAAAAGCGTCTGTGTGTAAAAGCGTCTGTGTGTAAAAGCGTCTGTATGTAAAAGGGTCTGTATGTAAAAGGGTCTGTGTGTAAAAGCGTCTGTGTGTAAAAGCTTCTGTATGTAAAAGGGTCTGTATGTAAAAGGGTCTGTATGTAAAAGGGTCTGTGTGTAAAAGCGCTTGTGTGTAAAAGGGTCTGTGTGTAAAAGCGCCTGTGTGTAAAAGCATCTGTGTGTAAAAGCGCCTGTGTGTAAAAGGGTCTGTGTGTAAAAGCGCCTGTGTGTAAAGTTGTTTGTGTGTAAAATGGCCTGTGTGTAAAAGGGTCTGTGTGTAAAATTGTTTGTGTGTAAAAGCGTCTGTGTGTAAAAGCTTCTGTGTGTAAAAGCGTCTGTGTGTAAAAGCTTCTGTGTGTAAAAGCGTCTGTGTGTAAAAGCGTCTGTGTGTAAAAGCTTCTGTGTGTAAAAGCGTCTGTGTGTAAAAGGGTCTGTTTGTAAAAGCGTCTGTGTGTAAAAGGGTCTGCGTGTAAAAGCGTCTGTGTGTAAAAGCGTCTGTGTGTAAAAGCTGCTGTGTGTAAAAGCGTCTGTGTGTAAAAGTGTTTGTGTGTAAAAGGGTCTGTGTGTAAAAGGGTCTGTGTGTAGAAGGGTCTGTGTGTAAAAGCTTCTGTGTGTAAAAGCGTCTGTGTGTAAAAGCGTCTGTGTGTAAAAGGGTCTGTGTGTAAAAGCGTCTGTGTGTAAAAGGGTCTGTGTGTAAAAGGGTCTGTGTGTAAAAGCGTCTGTGTGTAAAAGCGTCTGTGTGTAAAAGAGCTGTATGTAAAAGGGTCTGTGTGTAAAATTGTTTGTGTGTAAAATGGCCTGTGTGTAAAAGGGTCTGTGTGTAAAAGGGTCTGTGTGCAAAAGATTCTGTGTGTAAAAGCATCTGTGTGTAAAAGCGCCTGTGTGTAAAAGCATCTGTGTGTAAAAGCGTCTGTGTGTAAAAGCGCCTGTGTGTAAAAGGGTCTGTGTGTAAAAGATTCTGTGTGTAAAAGCGTCTCTGTGTAAAAGTGTCTGTGTGTAAAATTGTTTGTGTGTAAAATGGCCAGTGTGTAAAAGGGTCTGTGTGTAAAAGCGTCTGTGTGTAAAAGGGTCTGTGTCTAAAAGGGTCTCTGTGTGTTCTGTGTGTAAATTTGTTTGTGTGTAAAAGGGTCTGTGTGTAAAAGGGTCTGTGTGTAAGAGGGTCTGTGTGTAAAAGCGTCAGTGTGTAAAAACGCCTGTGTGTAAAAGTGTCTGTGTGTAAAAGGGTGTCTGTGTGTTGTGTGTAAATTTGTTTGTGTGTAAAATGGCCTGTGTGCAAAAGGGTCTGTGTGTAAAAGCGTCTGTGTGTAAAAGGGTGTGTGTGTAAAAGCGCCTGTGTGTAAAAGCATCTGTGTGTAAAAGCGCTTGTGTGTAAAAGCATCTGTGTGTAAAAGCGTCTTTGTGTAAAAAGGTCTTTGTGTAAAAGCGTCTGTGTGTAAAAGGGTCTGTGTGTAAAATTGTCTGTGTGTAAAAGCGTCTGTGTGTAAAAGGGTCTGTGTGTAAAAGGGTCTGTGTGTAAAAGCATCTGTGTGTAAAAGCGTCTATGTGTACAAGGGTCTGTGTGTAAAAGCACCTGTGTGTAAAAGCATCTGTGTGTAAAAGCGTCTGTGTGTAAAAGGGTCTGTGTGTAAAAGCGTCTGTGTTTAAAAGCGTCTGTGTGTAAAAGGGTCTGTGTGTAAAAGGGTCTTTGTGTAAAATTGTTTGTGTGTAAAAGGGTCTGTGTGTAAAAGCGCCTGTGTGTAAAAGGGTCTGTGTGTAAAAGCGCCTGCGTGTAAAAGTTTCTGTGTAAAAGGGTCTGTGTGTAAAAGCGTCTGTGTGTAAAAGGGTCTGTGTGTAAAGGTGCCTGTGTGCAAAAGCGCCTGTGTGGAAAGGGTTTGTGTTTAAAAGATTGCAAAAGCGTCTGTGACGTCTTATTTCTCTCTGTCCATCTTCCCTTTTTCTCTTCACATATTCACATCTTCACCTCATCGCATCCTCACATCTTCAAATGTTCACATCTTCATCTCTTCATACCACACATCTTCACATCTTCACATACTCCTCAATCTCTTTTTATTTGCGCCTTATTTATTGACATCTTCTTTCTTTGAGACATCTTCTTCTATTTCTCNCATACTCCTCAATCTCTTTTTATTTGCGCCTTATTTATTGACATCTTCTTTCTTTGAGACATCTTCTTCTATTTCTCTCTCTCTCTCTCTATTTCATGCGATACGATTTTCACAATTACATATCTCACTATACTTCTCTTCGCTCTCGGGCCATCCGTCGTCTAGTTTGTCATTTTTGTGTAATTTGTTGTTTTTTTTGTCATTTTTTGTCATGTTTTGCCTTTTTTTGTTATTTGTCGTTGTTTTTGTCATTTTTTGACATTTTCCAATTTCAGTCATTTTTACAGCATTCCTTTGCATTTCCGAAACCTCAATCACAAAAAAAGGACAAATGACAGAAAAATGACCAAAACATGACAAAAAAAACGACACATGAAAAACATGACAAAAAAATGACGCCAAAATGACAACAAAATGACAAAAAAATGACAAAACAATGACAATAAAATGACAACATACATCCAAAATGACAAACCTGAATGACAAAAAATGACAACAAAATGACAAAAGAAAACAAACAAACTATTTTAGTTTTTCCAGTGTTTGCAGGCCCAAAATTTTCCTAATTGTAGGCCACATTGGAGGACATTTCAAACAGTTTGTTGAATTGACAAAGACCAATTTTGTGTTTGGACTGAGGACTTGGTGGGTTCTGTGGATCGCTGCATGTGGGATGCCTAGCGAGTGGCAGCGATCTTCCGTTGGATATCGTCGAGATCATGGGGCCTTGTATGAGGTGTAAAACCAACCATTTTGTTGGAGATTCGAATTGGTCAAAATTGAAGACCCGGACCCAGGGGACCACAGATTTGCAATGATTTTAATGTATGTTGAATATTCATGAATATTCGCCATCTAAGTATTGGGCCCAATCTTGACTCATACCCAGATATCGGGATATCGTGGGACCGCCCAGGCCACCGAAGACGATTGCAGAGACCTTGGCGCAGGAGGCGTACAAAAAATCCGTGGATCCAAGAAACAGAGTGCGGTGACCCAGGGCCCACTTGGGGCGGCCCCAAAGAAGACTGCACCCTTGATACCAGTACCCAAAAGGCCAACAAGAATGGGAATTTACTGGGAGATACCAGAAGGGTTCAAGAACAGATGTGATCTCCAACAACTATCGCAATTGCAATCATTCCATTGTGATCATTGGCAGTGAAACGGAAGCGATGGTCTGAGGTACCTGTCATCACCCTGTTTGTCCATCAGTGTTGTCACCTCTCTGTTGGGTCTGAAACTGGACTGGATGAAGGATAAAAAGGACCTGTAAATCTGTGGTTCCCAGAGTCTTTTTTTTTGCGGCAATTCAGCTTTGCAAAATTCAAGTTGCATTGTGATATATGTCATTATAACAAGCTGTTTTTGTCAATTTCTAAAACCTTACAGTTTTACTATAGTTTACCATGGTTTACTATTTTTTGAACCTTTTTGATCCCCGATGAAACAATCAGTGCATAGCTACATAATGCTAGGGACTTGTGGCCACTACAGAATGTCAGCCAGGGTCGTTTTGTATACAAAAAAGTAGCTGTGCCAAGCTTTTTGTAGTCTTTTTATTTTGTATTTTGTCCAAGGTTTGGAGCTTCCAATGCCCATTTGCATTTTGTAGTTGTACATGTTCAGGTAGTTGAACCCCCCAACATAAAATCCCTTTTGCAGTTGCAGTTTGTAGCTCCTCCAAGGTCGAGTCAGAACATTTTGTGGTGCACCCCACCATTGGTATTTTGTAGCTTTTCAAAACTTGACCAAGAAAAATTGGTAGTTTGTAATGGCGTGGAGAGTTCAAAATATACACTTCGCAACCATTTGTTAGACTGACTGATTCCAATTTTGGAGAACTCAAATAAATAAAAAGTACCAACAGATTTCCAAATCCTGTTTTGGCAGACTGCACAGGCTGACAAAAGTGTCCATGGATTCAAGAAACCGTGGCTGGCTCTCTGCAAAAAGGGGCAAACCATTCCACACACCTACAAAAAGGCTGGCCCATCAAAACCCAGACGTCCTTAGATATCCTTAGATAGCAATTTTATGCAATCATATATATATTTACATATTTTATACATATATATATATATATATATTTATTATCCATATATATATATATATTATATACATATATATATATATATATTATACATATATATATATATATTATAGTCATATAGTTATATACTTCATCCTATATATCTCTATGATTTTATGTTGCGCCGCTTTGTTGAATTCCAATATATCAAACCTTTAACCATTTTGAAAAGAATTTCGAATAAAGAATAAACATGAATACACCCAAACGCTTTCTGGCCCACGCGAACCCAATCGCGCGTTGTAATCCAAATTTGGCCCAGCAAGTCTGAAGAAGAATCCAAATGAACACACAATTAACCACTAGATTATTGGATTTTATTCTGACAGACTAGGGACAGGCAGACATTAAATGTGGATGGGGAAACCCCAGCCACCGTGGCTGGCTACAAAAAGGGGCAAACCATTCCATGCATCGCGTGGTTGTTGACTCCAAGAACTCAGAAAATTTTAGCCATTTTGAAAAAGAATCATGAAGACAACCAACCACACATCTCCTGATTGACCTAGACTTGGAGAAAATTCACCAAAATGTGGGCAAAGCTGCAGACCTCTACAAAATGGGTCCTCAAGAATATGTTGGTCGGAACTTTGGATGAACAAAGCCAAACTACTCCCCCAAAAAATGGGAAAAACATGAAAAAAAACACGTTGTCATGTTGGGTTTTCAGAGATTTTTGAAATCTGGATGCATGTCTTTCTGTAGTGCTTTATGTCGAGTTGTTTTTGATTTCTTTCCGAGTTTGCATTTTGTATTTCAAAGATGGGACCCGTGCAACCATTTCGTAGTTGCAAAACGGATGCATTGTCACTTGTACCTATCAAAATGCTGTGCGCAACTCCTCCTCCTTATTCCATTGGAGATATTTCTTGCTGTTTCCTGGGACAGGTTCCATACCAGGAGAGCGCCAAGAAATTCCAACAGCGGGTTGATCCCGGCGGGCTTGGAAACTCAAGGGACGCCTCTGGACTGTTGCAGCAACACTTATCGCATGTGTCTGAAAATAGGGTACACTCCCAACTCCCGACATGGCTTAAAAAAAGCGGGACAATTCTGATAAACCACAGGTTTTATGAGCAGCCCATTTGCAGATAAACTATGATAATTTTGTATGGGGATTTGAGGCAGACAATAATTTGGGGAACCAACTTTGGATATAGATGGGTAAATTCCCAACAACTGTCACTATTGGGTTTCAATCTCTGGGTCTGGGAGTAGTGCGATAGTTTTTTGTCGGCCCTGAAAATCGGAACGACACCCTCGAAGCCCAGAACGGCGCAACCCTAGAACGTGCTGTTGGGTTGCAATGAGTACTGACATGTACTGACTAATATTTTGCCATTTCGAGGGGGATGGATCTGTATACAGGAGTATACACATATTCATATACATACTAACCCAACCAGCTGCAATTTATTTTTGGAGGGGCCCATTGGCCGTGAGTGGCCATGACTTGAGCTTTGAATATTGACTCTTTTGCAGCCTATTCATTTAGTTGGCAATAGTATACACTTCACTATCACCTCAACAGCCTTCTACATCAACTTTGATTCATATTGCTTTCGAGAACTCTTCCAGGTGTGCCCTGGAGACTTCAATGCACTTCTCTTGGAAACATTTGGTGTTTGGATGTTCTGGCTTGATTTGTCAACACATTTCGGGACCCCCGAACGAGAAGTAGGTAACCATATTGTTGTCCAACCATGGGATTCACGGTGTATATATAAATAAATATAATATATAATATATACTATTTGATATATATATATATACATGATATAGGATATATAATATATAATATAAAAGATATAATATATAATATCTAATATATAATATATTATGTATAATATACAATATATAATATACAATATACAATATATAATATATAATATATAATATATAATATATAATATATAATATATAATATATAATATATAATATATAATATATAATATATATAATATATATAATATATANTATATAATATATAATATATAATATATAATATATAATATATAATATATAATATATAATATATAATATATAATATATATAATATATATAATATATATAATATATAGTATAATATATGTATATATATATAATATAATATATATATATAATATAATATATAATATAATATATATATATATATTATAATATATATTGCTGGATGGGTTGTCATAAAGCAGTCCAAGTCACTAAAAAACAAACCTGACCCTGGCGGGGTGCTTTTGCTATGCACTCCGCCCAGCCGGGCAACTTAGGAAGCCAGATGACATCACTGTGGTTGCAGCATGGGTAACTTGGTGACCGTCAACCTTATATGCACATGTCAATTGAGCGATTTTTTAATATTTTTTTACCGTGGGCGGGGTCTCGGGGTTCATGATTTGTAGCCGTTTCATGATTCATGCTTAAAAAATCCTAACCAGCCAATGAAGGTGTTAATCATGGTGCAACAACATATCCAATTCGGGAGTGTTGACACAATGTCTTGATGTTCTTGGGATGGCGTGTGGTTGCCGCGCTGCTGTCATGGTGGTCTATGGCTGATCTAAGGTGGTGACAGAACAGTGACAGTCTCAGATGGTGTGGATTTCCGGTCTGAGATGACATGGGTTAGTCCATTTTAATCGGATATGCAAGATATGTCTACACCATTAATGACAGGCATTTTTTTCAGAGGGAAATGATGATGAATGTGGTATCATTGGTATCCTATTTAAAGGAATCCAATGCAAACTCCTGAAAAGAATGAGGTTTAAAGAGAATCTGTAGATGGCACCGTCGAGTGATTTTAGTTTCTTTTGGCTGCCCAGAATCTGGCGGTTTACACTGCGGTCTACGACCTTTTCACCGGCTCTCTTGGCCCGCTCAGGTTCCAACCACGTGCCAGCCTCAGTGGCAAACGATGGGAAAGACTATTCCATCAGCCCGAATTCCGATTGGGACCTGTGTCACAGTGGCTTGCCCTCTGGTTGAAGTGTCAACCCCATCTCACAACTAGATTCTAGATAGAGCTAGTGGGTAAATCATGCCATATCATGCCAATTGAATGGCATATGTCCCTGGCCAGCGACCCAAACCTATGAGTTGGTGACCAGTACGTCCACGGTTGCTGGGCGTTTATAGATGGGACTTTGAAGTGGGATGATCATCCCAGAGGCCATCATGTTCCACTAACCGTGCCAACCGCAATCCTATTCATCCGATCTTGATTGCTATGGATGTGATGGTTTTCACACATGATTGGATATTCCATCATTTGAGGCACCTGATCCCCAAGAGACTCATCACAAACTGGATCACTAACCGATTTCCAGGTAAGAAAAACGTCTTGAGTTCGAGAATCATTTTCATCTTCTCTTCGCCCACTACAACACATTCCAGCCATTTCCAGCCCAAATCCAAGAAACGATACACTCTCCAATTAAAACGGAAGCACCATCCATTTCAGAAACGGCAAAATCATTTCCGCAAAAAAAATGCCCCCAACCATCCCCAAGCTACATCTGCACCAGATGATGATTTCGACGAGCTCCTGGGAGAGATGCAGCGAGGGCAGCCGCAAACGGTGAAGGACGCCCTGGGGATATGTGTGAGTGGGTTGTTGGTGAAGAAATAGAGGCTTCAGAGTGGCCCATTTTTCAGGGTCTATCCATGTCCATTTTTTGTTTTCTCAAGGCCAAAAGATTCTGTGGGTCCCTTCAACTTTAGGTTTTGTTGGCTTGGCGAGATTGGCGAGATTTCTGGTTGCAAATAATACCGATTTGGATATTTGGGCCACGGCCATATTGGATTATATTGGTCCAATTGGTGGATAGTAGAATGACCAATATAAGGATCCCTATTTTCATGGTGGCATGGGCATAACATGGCAAAACCCACAAATCTATTTGAACACCGTGTAATTTGACCATGGCCAATTTGTTCCATCACGACATGGGGATGGAAGAGATGTCATGCAAGCTCCCCTGAACAAAGAGCTGAATCCACAAACGAAAAGTACGGTTGGTCTACTGATGTTCCCACGGGATATGTGAAGTTTGAAGATTCCAATACAGGAAACGCTCTTGGCGCATATAGGATACATAAGGGATATTTCAACCATTCTCAACCAAAGTGGGACTTTGAGAGGCGTACCCTCCAGTAAACTAACATAGCTATCGAAAATTGCCATTTATAGAGGATTTTCCCATTAAACATGGTGATTTTCCATAGTTATGTTAGTTTACCAGAGGGTAAGCGTAGGTGATCAGATCTTTGTTACATGATTCACCAATGGCATACATGATTGCATGTTTGAGAATGCTCTCCACATTTCACCAATCGTAGTGATAGACAAGGCTTGCGGAGTCGTCTCTGGCATGATCACGGATCTTGATTGACTCCCGTCTTTCAGGACACCCCTGAATCTTGTGTGGTTTGTTCCTTGATCAAACGCAGACCCTGGTTCGCTACAGAAACCAAGCTGGATTCTCGAGCCAGCTGTGATCAGGCCGAGAGGCTCCGCCTTGAAGAGGACGAGAGGCTCCACAAGGAAGAGGAGACGCGTTGCAGAGAAGGGAGGTGTCCCAGGGTCCCAAAGGATCGAGAAACATGACCAGAAAATCTTCCTTTGGGGTCCATGCTTTGCCTCTCAAAGGTGTTTATCGTATAACCACTTCCGCAATCGGTTTTAGACTGTCGACTTGAAGTCGCCTGTAGCAAGGAGGAGAGGCTCCGGCCCGAAAATGCGCATTTTTGGAGGGGATGGCTCTGTTTCTGTGGTCTAAGCAAGAAGTGCCGCACTCTTTTCACAGGGTCTAGAGAAAATTAGATTTTGTTCAAAGGAAAATTTATTGAAGAATACTTTTTCAAAATAATGCGCTGCTTTCTGCAAAGAATGCCATGCTTGTTCAAAGCACAATCACATGGAGTCATACTGCGTTTTCTTAAAGAAATACCATCCTCTTTCAAAGGGATTGCTGTGTATATTAAGCATTCACTTTTGTACAAAAAGTTAACAAGTACCATACTCTTTCAAAAGGACTGCTGTGCATATCGAGGGCTACTTTCTCAAAAGGAATGCCACACCCCTTGAAAACAATATGTGGTATACATGTATATACAACGAGAGTATGTATATATTGATATATATTTTTTTCATTCATTTATTTGTTTAAATATGTTATGTAGTGATTTGATGTGATTTGTGTTATTTTAAGATGATGCTATACTTTGCCACATGAATGCTGTTCAGTTTTAAAAGGAAGATTGCATAACATCATTGTTCAAATAATTTCAAATAAATAAATATATATATATATATAAAATATACACATATATTCCTTGACATCATCCAAGCACTTTTGTTTTTTTCTGAAGGAATGCCGCGCTCTTGAGAGATGTTACCCTATCTTAGAGAGATGCTACCCGTCTCTTGAGGGACTACTACCTATATAGAGGAATGCCACATTTCTTTTCTAAAATATATGGAAGAAAAGATACTGTACACTCTTTCAAAGGAACGCAGTGCACATCACAGGGTTCGGCTTCAAAGCAATGATGCTTTTTTGCTTAGAGGAATGTTACCCTCTCTGTAGGAGAATCTGGCAGTGAGGTATGCCACATAGAAATGTCACCTTCTTTTAAAATGATGACTGGTGAAGAATGTTGTTGCCCTTAAAACTAAGTTGATGCTATGTTCAAACAAGCAAACTTTTCAAGAAAACAATATGCTTATCCTTGCACAATATTTCATATCTCTTCATGATGCAGGGCTCTCTGTCAGGAATATGCAGGACTGCTTGGGGCCAAAATTAAATCTCCTGTCAAGCAGAAGTGCTGCTTCCTCTTGTTCACACTTGCTATAAAGACATGCAACATAGAAGCAAACACCACCTATCATTTGAGTATGGCGCAACCGGTCAAACTTGAATGCCATGTATCTCTGGTATTCATTGGCACAAGACAATGTTTCATAGCAAAAATGACAGTCCCATAGTTTATTTTCACCAAACTGATTTTTCCAAGCTGTTTTGGTGGGTTTGCAATTGAAGGGTTCCATGCCAACAATTGAAAGTCAATATGTTAATTACACAAGCTTAGGAGCACACACACACAAACACACACAGAAACAAAACAATGATGTCAACAATGCATGAACCCTGGGCAGAAGGCCAAACAATTGCAAAAGGTGACTTCTGGGACACCAGCGCTTTGCATGGAAATTGCACGGGCTGGGGAGGCACCCCTCTCCTATCAAAATGGATCTTGTTGCAAATAATAACCGATTTGTGCCACGGTCAAGAGTTGGATGAAACATATCATATATAATCATATATATATATACAATACATATGATTTTATAGTATATTGTCATATTTCATTTTTTACTATGTTGATGTATGCTAATTACACCATTTGTTGCTGTACCGGTAATAGGGAATTAACATGGCCAATAGAAGGATCCTTAATTTCATAGTGGGATGACGATAACCCATAAACCCACAGACCACATATATTAATATGTGCAAATCCCAGGCAACTTGACTATGGTCCACCTTGGTCGATCAGATTCCGTGAGACATGGGGGTGGTGCACAAGGGATATTTCAACCAAAGTAGGGCAAAAAGAGAGACATAAGCGCCTGTGACCAGTCTTTTTTCTCTACATGACCAATGGCGTACAACATAGTTGACAACATTCTCGACCTTTCACCAATCGTGGTGATAGATAAGCCTTGCGGAGTGTTCTCAAGCATGATGGCGGCTCTTGGTTGACTCCCCTCTTTCAGGACACCCCTTACTCTTGTGTTTTTTTTTCCTTGGCTCCCGCTATACCAGGGAAAACCAAGCTGGATTCTTGAGCCAGCTGGGATCAGGAAGAGAGGCTCCTCCTCAAAGAGGAGGAAAGGCTCTCCAAGGAGGAGGAGACACGTTGGC
>BGPT01002256.1:35824-51528 GCA_003297045.1 Symbiodinium sp. clade C Y103 | reverse complement strand
ACCGGCATGTACACAGGGGGAATCGAACGACCGTCACAGATTTGCCCAGTGGTACAGCACAGAACTCACATTAGGCCACAATTTCAGATTCCCCAAAAATCGTCACTTTTTTGGGATTTGCGAAATCTCGGAATCCCAAAATAGTTGCACTTTTTCGACGTGAATTTGGAGAGATAGGGGAAAATGAGCAAAAGAAGATCTGGAGAGTCTAAAATGGCTTCTGCAGAATTNCCCCAAAAAGTGGCGGAATTTGGGGATTTCGGACCCTGGCGATTTGCGCGCGGCAGCTCATGTGTACCCAAATCGTAATATTAGTAGTAATATAATATGTCTAAATATAAATAATATAGTTATGTTCCAAAAATATTATCAATATTAATAGAATTGATTTAGTAATATTTTGAATTAATTATTTATAATTCCTTTGATGATCAAATTATAAGAAATTTGACAATAATCGAAATAAAAAATGAAGGAAGATAGATATCAAAATATTCGCACAAGGACTTTCACGCCTCTTTTACCTCAATAGTCGAAGTATGAACTCTCTAGAGCGTCCATGGCAAAACAAGCAGCTGACAAGCAACATCCATTCCCAGTTGGTTTGAGGAAACCAACCCAGGAGCTATGCAGAAAGCTCCGGCAAGTGTGCAAGTTTGATTGATCCAACATCTTTCGAACAAATTATACTTTCAAAGCTGCCTTGAAGATTTCATCTGTCTGCTCTGCAAAAAGGTTTTGCGAAGGGCACATTTGCCTCTGCTGCGTCGAATTGGCAACTAAAGGCTCAAGCCGCGGCTTCCGGGCTTTGAAACATGGAGCAGCAGAGATGCGGCCGAGATATATCGATTCTTTTTGCTGACGAGTCTTTACTTCTGGAAATCTGGCCCAAAAACCTCTCTCTTCCATGGCCATCGTGGCCCTTAAAGGGTTTGCCATCAATCCCGCTTTTAAGACATGACATTTACTTTCCAAGCGGCTAGGGTATTCGACATGTTATACTTATTGCCTTTGAATGGTTGCCGCCGTACTATCAAGAGTTCTTCCTAGCATGTCCTAGCTACTCTCTCGGTTATATATTACTTTTATCAACGTATAGTACAATAATGTATAATATATAATATCCTCATCTCCGCCTTGAGCACCGTAGATCAGCTTGAAGTTGCCAATAGTTTTGCTCGCTTCCAACTGTGTTGGAAACTCAAACGAATCGTCAAACGACTCAAACTATACATTGCGAGAACGGGGCTTGGCTTGGAGCATTAGAGTGCCCGGTCTGGAACGATTCTGCAGGAAAGCAATGGAAAGCATGCAGTTTGTAAATGTTTGGAACGGCTGTGTAAATGCTGATAGTGAGAGGTCGCCAAAAGGCCGAAGCAACAAGGAAGGCAAGCCAAGCGCCACAGGCCAGCTGTTTTCCTGCCATCTGATGGCTTCTTGTAAGCCACGAGATTGAACCTGAGACCATTTCTGGGTTGTAATTAGTCATTCACTAGCACAACCGTCATAGTCTCGCATAGTATTGACTGGGTGAAGCTCAAAAGTTGTGGATCATTCCCGTTACAACAGTCGAGATACGTCTGTGCAACATGGACTTGAAGCTTGTGAGCAACAATAAGATGCACCCAGTGATGCTTAAGGCAAGCAAGACAATGCATGGCAATGCAGCATCTTCCCTTATGACATGTAGGAGACGTATGTGCATGCTGATGTATCTCCAGAGGGGCGTATGTACTCTTGTGGTAGTCCTTTTAAGACTCTTATGTTAGGCTATTTTGGAGAAAAGAAAAGGGAGACTCACAACACGTCTTCGCCCAGCACGACACAGTCCATTTTGCTTGACAGCCCATTCGGGGCAAGCAGAAGTGGCTAAACTTGACAAGCAGAAAGTACTCCAGTTACGCCTGCCATTGCCAAGCATTTCTCCTCATTGCTTTCAAACCCCTGGCGCCTACAACGCCTACACCATAAGGTTTGGAACGGCACCTGTCAAGTTGAGCAATTGAACCAGGAGAGGATTCTTCCTGATCGGAGGCCCACATGCGCTTCAAGAGAATCTGTCACAAATGCTGGAGCAATTTAGTAGGTAGAACAAAAAACGCATTATATGTGAGATATATATATATATACATATAGCATGTATATATATATATTATACATATATATATATATACATATTATACACATGAAACCTCACATGCCAACACATAGTTGTAGTTTAAGACATCACCCCTTGACATTCCACCGTGGACCGAGAAACGTCGCAGCGATGAACGCAGCAATCTATCAAAGATTGCCGCATCTGGCCAGCTTGAACTGTCCAGCCACATGTGCTTCTTAATAAACCAAGACACAAGCTCTGTCTCCAGGATGTGAAAGTCGCCATGAAATTTATTGCAAAGCACCATGCAGATCAAGACAATGTTGTTCAGCTACCCATCACGGAAAATTTCCGCGTCCCACCAATCTCTGGTGCACAACGCCTTTTTGAATTGAATTCATTACATTGCAAGGCTCAGGCGTCAAAATTTTTGATCTTCTGCGATGTAATGTTTCAGAATCTCTGCATGTAACTGGCATGTCTTGAAAATTCTTGGAACAGGCCCTGGAATCTTTCGAACATTTTTGAATCAACCCAACCAAATTTTACCAAACAGACCAAATTCCACAAGTCGCCAAAGCCTCATTGTAGCCAGCCACAGGTGGGCCAGCTGGGCACGTTGACCGAGCCCTCATCTTGGGGGTGGTTAACCTGAGCCCGAAAAGCTGGAGCTGAAATCAGCTGAAACAAGACTTTTCAAGCTGTTTGGCCAAACTTGCATAAGCCTTCCACAAGACTTGGAGACTCACAAGAGGAGGAGGCAACTTTGACTGATTCAGCTGTGACTTGAAATACGCTCAGCCTTGTTCATTGACAGCAATCCAACGTGACGATCTGGCCACTGCTTTTTGAGACAATGCTACAAAAATAATCAACGCAATGTTAAAAGTTAAAACCCATTGAAAATAACGCTCTGCACCTGGAAATGCTTCAAAGGAACGTGCACTCTGAAATGAGTGCACATTGTGCACGGTCAAGACATGCCCAAGTGTGCCTGAGGCACTTGCTGCCTCCGAGGCACATTGCAATCGCATCACACCGTCGCACAAGAGATGGACAGAATATGTTCAAATATCCGGACTCCTGTTCAAAGGTCTTTAATGCAAACTCAGAAAACTTTAGAACTGTTTGGAACTGAATCGAAGTCTTTTATCCCCGTCTGCAAATCTCTGGTTTTTGGAGTCTCTGGGAAGGCTGCCTGGATCGAACTTGGAGAAGTTCGTATGTTCCTGGCAAGCGGCACAAAAAATGTAACAGGCTCTGTTTGGTCAACATGAACGAATAAGTTAAAACTTAAGTGACGCAGGCACATACACAGATACATACCATAACAATCGCAAAACAAGCATAAGACAAGACAACATCATACAACATCAAGATACGACATTGTCAAACAATATACAATAACATGAAAAATCAACATTGCATCACATCAACAACATGTCATAACGTTACATAACCTTTGAACGTATGTATGTATATAGATATGTATGTATGTATGCATGTATACATCTATATATATATGTTTATATGTGTGTATATATATATATGTATGTATATATATATATGTATGTATATTTATGTATATATGTATATATATATATGTATATATATATATGTATATTTATATGTATATTTATATGTGTATATATATATATGTATATTTATATATGTGTCTGTGTACGTATAGATGCAGGTATTCACATGTGTGTATATATATACACATATGTATATGTATCTATATATACATATATACATATATATATACATATATATATATACATATTTATATCTGTACAACTAGGTATAGGTATACATGTATGTTTTAGGTGACGGCGCCCCTCAGGCATGTTTTAGTCATACAACAGTTGTACGTATATAGCCTTCTCTAGGACACACTGCGCACAACCTTGTTTGTCGGACATACCTGGTTGAGGCTCCACATGCACCAATCAATGCTCCCTGCTTTGGCTCTATAGCAAATAAGATCAAGCAGAATCAAACAAGACCACCGGGTGGAGTGTTTGGAGCTTCAAAAATCTGCACAGGTGCAACCTGGCTCTGACCATCTTGCCAAGGCTTTCCGAAGCTTTTCCGAAGCTTTCAGGAAGTTTCAGGATGCCCAGCTCTGGAACAAAGTCATTTGCTTTTTTCCTTTTTGGGAGGACGAGACCCTGTGTCGGTTTAAAACCATCCAATTTCATTGGTTGGAGCTTGCGCCTTGCACAATGTAATCTGCACCGACGCATGGTTTGTCGCACTGAACTCGCACGCATGGGTCCTTTGCGACTCAAGCCATTCCTGCCAGAAATAGATCAATGAATAGTTTTTGTTCGGGCGAAAGATTTTCGTTGCTACACCTGATGAGATTCTGCCTCGCCACCAAACCTGCTGCTCTGCCTGCCAGGTGGCATGGGGAACCTGCAGATCATACATTTTCTGCCAAACGCAAGACGCAATGAAACATGTCATTGGGGAGGTGGGCTACACGCTATCAGAGCTAAATGCGTCCATTCTTGTTCAACAAAGACTCCAATACTCTTTGTATATTTATATATATATATATATGTATTAATATATCATTCGTGTTATGCAACATAAGCATCACAAAACCACACGGTTGCCTTTGCCATTCCAACATTGGCAAGACTGGCTGCAGTTTGCAAACGTATACACAAATACATAGTCATAGATATAAATATGCAGATACGCATATATACATGTGGCAACCACATAATTCCCAGGGCCACTCTGCCTGGAGTGTGCAGGTCCCTACAAACAACAACGCCTTGAATCATCCATCATTGGACACTGGGATACGGCTGGATCCGAATGGTTAAGAAGAAACAAATCCATCTTGAATAGAGTCGTTTGCACTGAGCACTAGACTGCAAGAAAGCCAACATATCCATCACTATCACTTGCCTTTCGCAAGCTTGGGCATCCACAGCACGACCTATGCCTGACAGAATTCAGAAAGCAGAAGAGATTTGTTTGACTCCGACCAATGCCACCTTTCCTTAAAGCCTTCTGTCTTGGTACGCTTTGTTCTGTCAGTTGTCCGGTGATGTGTTCCTATCATTTAAACAGAGACCGGAACAAATACTGCGAAGTCGCATCGGTACCTCAATCATGGCACTGAGGGCATCGTGGTCGCTACCGCCGGTTCCCAAATTCCAAGTGCCCTTCACGCTGGGACAACCTTGGCTGAACCAACCGGTCAGTTGTCCATGAAGTTTCCTATTCTGAAGATATGTAAATACCAGTAATGTGTATGTGGGTCCGATAGATAGATTCGATACGATACGATAGGATAGGATAGGATACGATAAGACAAGATAAGTAAGATAAGTAGGACAAGTAAGATAAGATAAGATAAGGTAAGGTAAGATAGGATAAGATAAGATAAGATAAGATAAGATGAATAGGTAGGTAGATAGGTAGGTAGGTAGGTAGACAGGTACATGTATATAGGTAGATAGGTAGATAGGTAGCTAGGGGGACCGAGAAATCGAAAGATGGAGAGATGCAGAGATGGATGAATGGATGGATGGATGGATGCATAGATGGATCGATGGATGGATGTATGGACCATGGATGGATAGATGGAAAAAGGGAAAGATGGATAGATGAAAAATAGACGAATGGAAAAGTAGAAAGATGGATAGATGGATAGATGCAAAAATAGAAAAATGGAAAAGTAGAAAGATGGATAGATTGATAGATGGATAGATTGAAAAATGTAAAAGTAGAAAGACGGATAGATGGATAGATTAAACATGGAAAAGTAGAAAGATGGATAAATGGATAGATGGATAGATGAGTAGATGGATAGATGGATAGATTGACTGACTGACTGACTGATTGATTGATTGATTTAAAAATATAAGATAGATAAGATAGATAAAACAGATACAAGATATATAGGTAAATAGATAGATAGATCGATAGATCATGATAGATCGATAGATCGAACGTTCGATCGATTGAGCGATCGATGGATAGATGTAAACACATCATACAATCATATGAACGTGTCCGTCTGTGCTTCTCAGCACAGCCCTTGTTCAGTTGAATGAGCACCCAGACTGCTGAAGATGTGGTCCACGCCGCCGTGAGAATTTCCACTGAAAACACGGTTCATGCCTCACAGCGGGCCAAAAATGTTTGCATCAATGTTCATTTTGGAAAATGAAACCCCATTGCACATCAAATGATTCTTCTAACGATTCTTCTTGTCAGTTTGCTCTCTCGTTGTCTCTCCCCGGCTCCCAAAGTCGTTGTTGACACTGGACAGTACAGTTCTGCTTCCCAGGTTCTTGTGTGCTACAAACTGCCGGGGTTCGAAGCACGAAGAAAGAAAGAAAGAAAGAAAGAAGGAAAGAAAGAAGGAAAGAGAGAGAGAGAGAGAGAGTGTGTGTGTGTGTGTGTTTGTTTGTTTGTTTATGAGGGCAAAATGTTGCATTGGGGTCTTCTGCAGCAGCAATGATGTTGTGAGCCAGAAGGCGCAAAATCTAGATCTTAGATAGGTGTCTGGATCTCGTACCTTTACTTGTTTCTGTATGTTGTTCGTCACTTGCTCATTTAGTTGACATTGCTTTTCAGGAGCTTTACAAAAGCTAAAACTGGGGAGCAAGCGCTCCGACAGCTTCTGGATTGTTGCAGAATGCGTGACTGCGTTGAAGTCTCCCACCAGGATCACCTTTGAACAGCGGGGGCAACAGTCAAGAGGAACGTAAACGTGAGAGGTCTAAAAATCAGATTCGATCCGGCTGAGTCAGGCTTAGGAAATTGTGTGTAAAACTTTCAAGACTCAATTTCCATCATCTGAACATGCTGAGGCAACGGATCATTATGCGCAAAGATGTGCAAAGATGTGCAAAGATGTGAAAGAATCCGTGAAGCTTTGTGCTCATCGGATGCCTACTCAAAACTACAAAGCTCTCTCGAGTCTGAGGAAACGGCGTCGTCCTGAGGATCTGCATTTTCACCAATTACCCTCATGATATTGTAGGCGGTTGCCTGCACAAGTGACTAGTTTGAACTCTTTCTAACCCCCATGGTTAATCCCATGGCAAGTAGAACTGAATTCAGACCGTTTATTGAATTCAAGCATTTGCTGCTCTACATCTTGCAACGGTAGCGCTCCTTCTTCAAGTCTCTGTTTGCCCTATGGCTTGAATGAACATTTGATACTGATGAATCGTTCTTCGGAGCATGCAGAATTATCATGCCTCACAACCACACTTTCCGCCACTGCTCAGCGGCAACGGGCCGTGAAAGTTCAGGAAAAGAAGAGTTCGGCCTAGCTGTGGGTGTGCGAGAATTGATCTATTTTTCTAGTGTCGCTCCTGAATAACATGTTTGTGCCATTGAGACAATAGATAACACTGAGCAAACAAAACAAATGTCTGAAGACAAACGTTCAGCAATGTCAAAGGTTACATTATGACGATTATGGATGATTATGGCATCTTAAATGGTTTTGGCTTGTCACATATCCTGATTTCCCAGCTCCAGCTCCGTGTCATCACGTCTCCAAGCAGTTGACTGCGATCTCTGTGCTGCAGTCGGACCCACCTTAGCAGCTTTGACATGCTCAAATCTGGTGCGGCTAGGTGCCAAACTTGGTTATCATGGATTAACGTGGATTCAGAATAAAAAACATTAATCTTGGTACTAGCATCAATCAAAAAAGGGACACGCAAGCCAATAAGTCAGTAGTGCCCCTGAAGTCAAAAAGAATCACACGACACCTCCACACAGAAGAGGCACAAGGTGCCAATATGTTGGGCAGAGTTCTGAGCATGCCGCATGACGCCTCGTTGTCCATACCTTTGAGATGCGAAAATAAACAAAAAATCAAGCGATGACACATCTTGACACAACGCGCTACACCAAGATTGAACGTGTCGGCGCACCATTGGTCCCGCCGATCCTCTGCAATGTCTGCCTGCCCGCGGCCTAAGTTTGCGCAAATCCTGAACTTTAATTAAACTTTAATTCACGGTTGGTACAATAAAAGAGACTGGATGGGAAGGCTGGAGTAGAACGAGTCTATCGAATGAAACAGTGGCAAATTCTAGACAAGAGTGATCAAGAGTGGCTAGAATACTAACTGTGGCTTGAAAAACCCGTCAAAACCGTTAGGCCTATTGTTCAGTGTGCGGGATGCATTTGCATCCTGTACAATGCGCATGTGTGCTCTGCTTCCCTCATTGGCATGATGTTTGATACCTGCTGTGGGTTTTACAATTCTGTCAACCAGTTGGCCCAAACGTAAATCAACAGGTGTATCTATGACATCGTTCCCTTATCTATGACATCATCTATGACATCGTCTCTCTCATGGTCAATGCATGTACTTGCCATTCGCCCGCCATGACAAAAAGGCACTACGAATATAACAATTTGGCGGGTAGCGCTGGAACTTGGATCGACAGCCCCCACAGGTTCCCGCTCAAATGAATGGGGGATGCAAACTGACGGATTGGGTACCAGTGTACCACTTGAACGGATTTATTTAGAATGCCTCCAGTCAAACACATGCAGAATGATTCCGGCACATTGCATGGACTCAGCTTCAAACCAAGTTCTCGCCATGAAACTTTGCGATAGGCAATGCCTAACCTCTGATGAAGCGACATGCAAAGGTCACAGGTAATGGGCTAAACATGGCTAAACCGAAACCAGCTTTTTTTAATTAAAACACGACTCAAGAACCTCATCGCCGCAAGACATGAAATCACAAAAACTACATGGGCCTTCAGTCTTGTCGTACAAAAAAAAGAACGGAACATGGAAAATGAAGACCATTCGCCCTGCTGCTGTACAGGGTTTTGAGAAACTGTCAGAAAGAAACTGGAAACTGTGTCTCCGGGAAACCTGATCACGCTTTGGACGCACACTCACACACACACACACATTGGTAGGTTGGTAAAGCAAGGCTGCAAAGATGTTTGTGTGCTCGAACTAAGGAGGCCTAAGGTGGTAAAGCTGAGCAAGTGCGAGATGTTCAAACAAATTTGAATCTTCAAGATGTTGAAAGCCTCGAAAGGGCCCCGCTTGCAACAAACAAATACAAACAAACACGATCATGCAAGATCAAGCAAGCACTACACCAGTTCGCCCCCAACTTTGAAATGGGCGAACGTGACACACGCAGACAGGTTACACGGGCGCACACACAGACCCATGGGCCCTCGTCAATTCAGGCAGTGATGTCGAGAGTCCGATTCACACACCAAACATCACCAACTGAGTTTTGAAAGTGGTTCCTTCGCAAAGCCCGGGTGGACGCTGTGTGGATTTCTGTTAATTGGTTGCAATCCGACAAGAAAAAATCAAAACGTTTCTATTCAACACGAGTATGAATGGATGTTTCCTCAAGAATTGATAGCAATACGAAGTCTCATGTCATTTGATTGCAAACCTCACTTCCGAGATTGCAAAAACTGTCGGGAGACTTCACTGAAGCAATCCGCTGACCCCAGTCAGCCAGGCCAGGGAAGAAACAGTAATTGCTGTAGCAACAAGAACAAAATCAGCAAACAACAAAAACAACAAGATGCACAAGAAGAGGAGCAACAACAACGACAACGACAACAGTACGAGTAACACTTCGAAACTTGTCTTTTCTAGGCATCCAAGGACTTTGTGCACTTTGTGTGCGTGTTCAGTGCAAACTTAGGTCGTATTTTGCCATTTCGGAGAGAGGCTACAGAACATACTTAGCTTCCCACGCATGCGGTCCCTGGATTCTGGTATACTCATTCTGGAGTCCTGGAATTCATGGAAATCTGCTCTCGGATTATGACAGCTCTGATTCCGACAAACTCTGGGCTGGATACCATGACGATGCATCTGGATGCAACATGACGCAATCTTTTCAGTCCTGCATCTTGGACGATGCGCTCGATGTTGTCACACTCTTGAAAGCCCATGACATCATAAGGTTCAGGCCAGCCGCTGGAGGCCTGAAGCACTCATGACTCATGGCTCCTAATGTCTGGACATCTTGCGATTCACAATGCTACCCTCATTTTGTTAGACCTCCTGCATAAATTTTGCATCCTCAAATCCAGAACTCTGCTCTTATTTTGTTCGATTGCAGCCCTTCCAGAATTTTCCAATCGCTGAGAAACTGACAATTAGCCTGCCGCTACGCTGGCCTTCACCTGAGGCGGGGCGACAGTTTCCCTTCACCAAGGGGCAACAGGGGCAACAGGGGCAACAGGCTTCAGGTTGCTTCAGCATTGTGCGTCCAGTCGTTGTCCAGAGCAAGGAATGGGAAGGGTCAGCAACAGGTCAGTAACATTTCTTGTGATTTGCTTGCCCCTTCAAGGACAATCTGAAGGTGTGTGAACTCTCTTGGATCTTGGATACTATGCTACACCTGGACTATGTGCAAGTTCCAGCAACTTTTCTGCACAATGCAAATCTGTGCCTCCTCGGAGTCCGAAAAGGTTCCACCTATGAGCGCAAGGCATGTCATTGCCAAATTAGACCGCTTGTCATTACTTGTCAATCCATCTCAGGCTCGGAACAGAACACATACGGCGATAAGGCTATGACCAGAACAGGTTGTATGTCAACACCTCCAAATTGAATTTGAAGCAAGGAGGCTTTTGTACACACAAGAAGCAGGCCTTTGGCCCCATGCTCTGATTCTGGTGTTTTCGTACTTCAATCAATTCTTCGGACGTGCTCAGGAATGTCATGTCAGGCTCTTAATGTGTATGAATCTTGCAATGCTTTCAAGTTTCACAAGGATCCCATGCGCAAATCAAATGCTAAGACTGCTAAGACCTTGTTGGTCACATGACATGGTCACATGACAACGTCACATGACGTTTTCACCATTGACATATCTGATGACACACACACACACAGATGTGACATACTGTCTCACATACTGTTGGCACCTTGGCACGAAAGCCGCCCTTGCAGCCTTAGACGAAGATTTCTCAAATGCAGTGCCGGTCTTGGGCTCCTTCTGCTGTGACAAGGCACAATGACTTAGTGTGACTTGGTGTGACTTAGTATGATTCACTGATGGGCCAAAAGTGGCAAACATATCAAGGCACAAACTCAAGGACCAGGAGCTGTCGGGAACATGTGCGCGACACCTGCCAGGATTTTGCTGTTGGATCTAATTTAAAGCACTGATACAAAGCAATCGCTTTCTGCGTGGCAGATTTCAGAGACGCACAAAATGCATTCTTTGCAAACAATGCGCACTCTTGCAGAAATTGAGCATCCCCGCCACTGGTGTCCACCAACAACAATATCCTGACAGTGGCGCAAGGCAGGGATTTGTTGCTTGATTCATCTATGACCAAACATGACAGACTAAGACAAGACATTTGAGCTGCTGTGTTTTGGCCGGTGGAACATTTGAAGAGACATCGGTTCGAAATGATCGGTTTAGAACGCTGTTTGGGCAACAAACCAGCGCTGGATCACCCAGGTTCTATTTGGCGGGCTAGCACATCTGCAAAATGATCATACAACCTGTGCTATGTGTGCGCATGCGCACCCCTGCTGTGGATTTCAAGCCAGCGGATAGACTTTGCCAAATTATATCGAAGCTACTGATATAATGACTATTGTTCTGTCTCCCAGCTCCTCTACGTTTTCAACACTTTGAACAGAAACTTCCAATCTTGGCATCCCGAGTGTCATGCTTGTTCTTGTATGTGGGGTGTGTGTGTGTGTGATGCGCTCGCGCGCACGTGTTGTGCGTTCGTTGGTTCACTCGGTCGTTCGCCGGATGACTGCTTTTGAGTATGTATGTGATCGTGGCCAACGCATCCCCCACCAAGATAGCATTATATATATATTATATTAGCCAATGTATATGGAATATTATGGAACCCTAATGAACCTTAGGCATGCTTATGCAAAATACATCAGCACCACCAGCACCATCGTGCGCTTCGTGATGGTCTAGCGCTAAACTTGTGGTGTTTGCGCTCCAGTGCTCTGGCCGAAACTGTGAGGATAGGACGATATCCATGGCTCTCGCAGCACTTGGTGAGGGGATTCGAAGGCTGCCCCAAGAGGAAGTGTGCAAGCAGGAGATTTTTTGTAAGAGCCCAGAAGCCCAGAATTCAGTTTTTTGGGAATTGAAAAGGAAGGCAAAAGGAACTGCAAAGGAACTGGGCCGATGAATTTCGTTAGGCCGTGAAATTGTCTAGTCCATTGATTGCTTCTTGTCCAATCTTAAGTTCTCTTCGATCTCTTCGATCGAGAGTGATCTTGTGCTTCTGCGTTTCTTCTCCCTTCCTTTCTTTTCCTTTTCCTTGTTCTTTCTATTATTTCTATTCTTTCTATTCTATTCTATCTATTCTATCTATTCTATTCTGTTCTATTCTGTTCTATTCGATTCTATTCTATTTTATTCATTCTTTCTGGGCTTTCTCCTTCGTGCATCTGTTTCTTTGTGCCTGTTTCCCCTTTGTCCATTGCTGGCTGACCTTCTGGCTGGTTGGTTTCCTTTTCGACCGGGAACAAGAGCCAAACATACGATAGACTTTTCGGAAGAAAACAGCCCAGCGCAGTCACGATGACCTTTAAACTATCAAGTACATCCAAGTACCATCTATTTTCAGTCTTCACATGTCTTCAGTGTTCACAACTTTGATTCAACTTTGCAGCAAAGCACAGTCCCAACTGAGATCTTGACGCTTACACGCCAAAAGTTGTTGGCATCCATGGTGGCGTTTGCCAGCGACTGGCAGTCGGTCTCACAATCTCAAAAATAAACGGGGGTCATTCTGACACGGATCTCACAAAATCATTCTTTAGACATAAATTAACTCCTTTCTGTGAGATAAATGGCAACAACATTTTTACACATCACTTTATGTTTGCTGCAAACAGCAAGTTGACGACCACAAGTCATGTCACCTGAACGGCCCGCATGGGCTCAAAACGAATCCTATAGAATCCACATGCAATGGAATCATTCCACTCCTCAGTGAACCAGCCCAATGCCGAAACATTCATTCACTGGGCTGATTCAAACAAAAGCAAACCTAGGCTATCTAGGCATGTATATTCAATTTATATGCCACCCACCCGAAGATGGCCCTCACAAGGTCTTCATGGATGGCACCACAAACGTCAGCTTCTTCTTGCACATCAGCTAAATAGTTTACATAGTTTAAATAGTGCTAACCCAAAAATTTTACAAACATACTGAGAAGTCCTCAATACTACGATTCATACTGACTCGTGGTACAGTAGTCCCAAATTTCAGAACAACTCTAGTTTGGAATCAACATGGCCACTGACCTGGGTAAGTCTAGGGAAATATATAATGAAAAAAGGATCCAACAAAAACGAAAAAAACTGTCTTTAGGACTTTAGGACCATCACATTGGTGTAACACAACCACCCAAGAGAATCGGGAAATGCCGGTGCACTCTGGCAGCTGCATCAGCGTTTGCCGCAGCAGCATGACCTGCAGCTTTGACCAGATTCTTTTTCTTCAGCATCCATATCACCATTATGTCACCAATTGTCACCATGCATTTCTGCACCGTGAATTGGTGAATTGTGCCTAGTAGTGCCGCAACCAGAAATCTCCAATTCATCCTTGGATCACTGGACGCGGAATGCAAAGTGGCTTGGATGATTTGAATTCGACTCAAGGAATGCTGAAATTCAGTCAGAACCTCTTTTTTCGCGAAGCAAAACATGCAAAAGAAATTCATACCAAATACAGCACCCAGGACTTGGATTTGGCTTTTTAGGGGCGTCTCTCGCGTCTCACATGTCTCACACACTCTCTCTCTCTCTCTCTCTCTCAGCAAAAAGACTGACCTGATCTGCCCGCTTGAAGACACTTGATGCATCTTGATGCTAAGTACTAGGGGAAAATACCTGTATATAGCTACAGAATGTACGGGTGTAATGTAATGTATATGTATATGTATATGTATATGTATATGTATATGTATATGTATATGTATATGCATATGCATATGCATATGCATATGCATATGCATATGCATATGCATATGTATATGTATATGTATATATGTATATGTATATGTATATGTATATGTATATGTATATGTATATGTATATGTATATGTATATGTATATGTATATGTATATGTGTATGTGTGTGTAACAGTTCACAAGTCCGTTCCAAGTAGTTCTTTCTGAAGCTGCTTCCGCTGTCACAATACGTAGCCAGGGCTCCCGGAAACTCCGTCACCAGCTGGATCTTTGTGAATTGGCCCAGCTTCTTGAGCCCAGGAGCGAGTCAGAAACTTGCAGTGAATGCAAAAGTTGCCCATTTTGGAAATGTTTGGAAACATGTGGATAAAAGGATTTACCGGATAGACTGTGTTCCAGTTCACAAACTCTAGAGAAGCTCCGCAAACCGAAAAGACGGAAATGGGTCTGGAAATCGCTTTGGCTCACAAGAAAATAGGCGGAAATTCACAAAGTCAAATGCAGCTAACACTCACGATCAAAAAGTTCCCAGCAAAATCAAATACAATCAAATACAGTCTATACATTTCACAATACAAGGACATGGAAGGACTCCAAAATTGGATCTGGCCTTGACCGGCTTTCCCCAAACCTTTTGCTTTCTTGACAGTGCGCATTGGCGGAAACTCGCTGATCAACATTGTTAGCGAAGAAACCAGCGCCCTCAGTGCACAGCTCCCATCTAAGGCCTCAGTGGGCACTTTCAATGTCGTTCAAAAGGTCGAAAGAAACACTGCATGTTGCTGCAACAGATCCTGTACTCTGTTGTATCCGTTCCTGCGGATATGCTGTGTGTTTGTATGCGATTGATTCATGGAGCAGGTTTGTATAGGTGTAGGTATAGTGTTTTAATGTTTCCGGTCGATATACTGCAAATCAAGACTGCAAAACAAAAGCCTTCAAAGGAAAGTCATAATGCTGCGACAGTTGGCCAAAATAGGAGCTATGCAGGTTGCCAGGCAAATAGAGCAATCTTTTAACCTTTACATAAATACAAGACTCCGGCAATAGCTTGAGGTACTGTCTATTCTTGTCATGCGCTTCGAAATACCTAGACCTACAAGTACTGGTAGAACGTGGTTTGTGTGAATTTGATTCAATTTGATTCAATTTGCCCAAAAAATCCAAGAGCTTATTGTTTTTTTTTGATGCCCTTCCAACTGGATCAATGGATCAACACCCCGTCAGCTTCATTCAGCTTCCATCCCAAGACATCCCAAGACACTTGTGAGTTCCACAAAAGCTCTGCTGGGGCTGCCAACTTCGGAGTTCTTCCATTGCTGCAGTCAGCTGTTCCTTGGCCTCAATGACTCAAGCAGCTCAATGGAAGCGGTTCTGACAAACACAAGAAAGGCACAAAACAAACTCATTCTTCAATGCTCTGTATGATATTCTACAAGTAAAACCCGCACGAGGCGGGTGGCGGAAGTTTCCAAAAGAAGAAAAGCTTAAGACTATAGGATCGAAACACAAGTTTTGCCTATAGGAGCTGGCACGAAGAATCACAGCATCGCAACTCTGCTCAGCGCATTCGTCCTCATCTTGCTCCAGTGTCTTCATCTCCTCTCGACCTTTTTGACTGACACGATTCTCA
>BGPT01002256.1:1711-14178 GCA_003297045.1 Symbiodinium sp. clade C Y103 | reverse complement strand
ATTAACCAAGTATCTGAACGAAGTCTTCCTCTCGGACTCCCTTCGCTTACTGTCGCAGCATCAAATTCATCAGTAAAATCGACCGAGCTGTCTCACGACCGTCTGCACCTACCTCACGTTCCCTATTGGCGGTTGAACAATCCGACACTGCGAGGAACCACTGGCTACTACCCCGTCCTCCTGCTCGCCGCCCCAGGGCCAACACCCCTGGGGTCGGCGGCAGGGGGCGGCAGCCCTTAAATANACACTGCGAGGAACCACTGGCTACTACCCCGTCCTCCTGCTCGCCGCCCCAGGGCCAACACCCCTGGGGTCGGCGGCAGGGGGCGGCAGCCCTTAAATATATATGCATATTATTTTTGTATGTCTGTATGTATGTGCGTGTTTGTAATGTACACGCAGTGTATTACTTTTCGTCTCTCCTCTTCACCGCCCCCTGGCACCGCATCAAACATGGCCAAACCAAACGCCCCCTGAAGCTCTGCGGCCTGTCCACGGTGGGGGGTAGTCTTTGAGGCACGTGTGGTGCTGAGGACTGTGACATATGACTCGTAAGACTCCCTTGACTCATATGACTACTATGACTCGTGATCAAACAATTCAACTCAGAACAATTTATTGGTCCCCCTTGATGTCCGCTGTACCGTTCGAGATTGCATTTCATTATGTTTGCACGGTTGCTGCACAGTTGCTCTTTTTCGCCACAAAGCTTTGAAGCTTTTGTCAAATGTGAGGCCTTGACCAAAGGTCTATTTGGTTCCAGCATCTGCATGTTGGACGCAAAATAGAAGACTGCATTCTGCGATTTGTCAGCGACCTAGCCATGGGGTCCAAATCAACTTGCTCCGTCGTTTCTCTCCCTCTATTTCAATAGTTTCAAATCGAAACTTTCATGCTGGTGAGCTGAACCAATGCTTCAAAGCTTCAGGATTCATTGTCAAATTTCATCTGCAAAATGACCTATTAGCTAGAAACATGAGTGTCTCATAGTGTCTCCATGTCAGAAGAACGTAGTGTACCTGCCACCAGAATGTACAAGATACAGGCCCTGGCATAGACCGTTCCCGCACCATCATGCACGCATCCACGAGGTGCCTGCAGCTAAATGCACAATCCCAGCCTCTCCCCCGCACTTTCAGCTACAATTTGTTTTTCGTTGACACAGTAGCATGTTGGAGCACCAAAAAGCCACAACGACAACGCACCTGTAGTTGTGATGAGATCGTAGTGACGACATGGCGAGACGTTGCAGCTCGGTTGATTCCGTACCTTTGAGGGCCAAAGAACGACTAGAGAATCTCGTTGACACGAACACTTGTTGTATATATATATATATATGCTTCTTGCGCCGTATCTTGTGGATCCAAATCCTTGCATTGGCAACCATAGTCAAACTGGCCGCGTAAGGACTCCCTGTTTACGATATTTTACGATTATGTTTGAGAGGCAAAACAAACTGGGTCTGTGGCAGATTGGACGCCTCGTCTGTATAGAAGATGTGTCCTGGCATCAGGAAAACAGACAATTATGGAAAATGAATCAAGGAAGGCCTTGAAAATCTTCAAATAGTCTTCAAACTGCTTCAATCTTCTTTCCCAGTCTATTTGGCAGCCCATTCTATGCTATTCAACTATTCCTGTATATAGTACTTACCCCTCTTTGCATTCCGCTCTTGGCAGAGGTCCTGCTGCGAGACAGACTCCGTAACACTTCAGGGCGTTGTTGGCCAACATCTGGTGAGCAAAGAATGTTTCAATTGGCGAATCAGCAAATAAACGACGCGCCAATGTCAACACGTATCTGCGATGAAACAAATGAGTACAGTGATGACAGCCCCTGTGCTCATTGCCTGAATTCCCTTCGAAGCGTTCAACAAGCTCTGGGCCTCGCAAACAACATCACAAAAGGATGGAATTACATCCATTTGCAATTAAATTTCAAGGGTTGCATCTTACCCAAAAATTAGCGGGCACATGGATAAGCTTGTCTGCGTGCCAGAAATGCTACTACTGCAAACCACATCAAAATGGATAAGATATATCATAAGATGCTTCAAGGGTTCCAAAGAATTCTGTGATGCTCCCAGCATGTATCTGCGGACTTTGCTCAAGCTGGGCATGTTGGAAGGGGTGATGGGTTTCGGAACTCGTGAAGCTCACTTTGCCGCCTATACTGCCTATGCCCCAATCCACTTTCATCATTTTCTATTCTTACAGCTGGGCCGACCTTTGATTTTGGGGCTGCTGGGCCAGGTTTTTTTTGCTTCTGCAAAGATTTGCAAAGTGGAAAAAATACTTGAAGTGGCTTAGACAATCTAGGAACATCCAACCCCCGACAGGAAAACGCGCAGGCAAGCGTCGCATCCTACAGGTTGGAACGTTGATCATTGACCCGTCTGCTGTGTGAGAACAAGTGTTTCACACAAGTTTGCCTCGTGTTTCACATCGTCTGGCCTAGCGCGATATTGGTCAGCTCGGGGTGTGCTAACAAAAATATTTCATTAGCGATTTGAGGGTTTCGAAGGGTAGATTCCGCGTAGCTCAGTGTCCCTGCATCCACAGCTCTTGACAATGGGCAGTAGGAAACCTCATGAAGCCTCTGTGGCTCTGACTGTCCCGTACTGCAAACCTCTGTTCAAGGTGCCAGCCTGCTGGATTTCAAGTGCGAATCGAGCGAAGGAAAAGCATGGTCAAAGCCATGGCACTGCTCAAAGACATGGCACTGCTATGTATTGTGTCATGCATTTGGCTAATGGTTGCATATTAGATCTCACGTGACTTGCTAGACGCGTCTAAAGGTTGGCCCTGCCTGGGCAGTGCCGGCCTTGTTGAGCCAGTAGACAAAGTAGTTGTCGGAGGCAACGCCTTTGCACAATTTTAGCAAAATGCATTGCAAATCAGCACAACATGTCCAAATTCTAACCGGGTAAGCTTTGCCAAGGTTGCATTTTGATACCTACAGGATCGGCTGCGAGTATGTGACTTTTGTATTCACGTGCAAACACAATCATAAGAGGAGTCTCCGGCATCCTTGGGCTGTTGTCAAATGTATACATACACATACAAATCTATATACATCTTATGAATAAACATCAATGCAAATATGTATAAACACAAATATATCTATATATGTGAATATGTAAATACATGCCAAATATACACATACAAATACAAATATATCTATATATACATATATAAACATTGCGTATAAACATATCTGCAAATATGTAACTATAAATGTATGTACACAATATATATATATATACATATTATTTGTAAACAAATATACACATAAACATACGTAAACATATACATCTAATAAATATATATATATATGTATATACGCATGTGTTTTTTATTTGCATACATATGCATATATACACTTTAAAATGTAAGTATATATACATATATTAACAAATTTATACATATGATTACATATGTATGTATACATATGTACATAGAAATACGTATCTATATATATATATGTATATATTTATTTGCATATACACACCTGTATCTACATAAATGCAGATATGCACATATATATATATATACATACACCTACGTATACAAACATATGCAAACAACTCAAAAAACAAATATACACACAAATGCATATATACATGTACATATAAGTACAAATATGTATAAGTACAAATATGTATAATATATTATATATATATATACATACACATATTTTGAATCATTTTTTTGTATATACATATATACATATACATAAATATGTACATACCTAAAGATGTATATATATATATATACTTACATTTATTATACTTACATTTATTAAAAATGTTCCGTGAATGTAAATATTCAGTTATTTATACATAATATGTATATTGAGTCACATGATGTACCACTATGCTCACCACTATCCTGCAAGCTCCAAGGACCTCCTGGTGACTTGACCGATGACACGGAAGCTCCATCGTAGAGCACCCTGGAATTCAACAGGTTGAATTCGAGAAACTCAAGAAATTCAATCATGTTGAGTGTACAGTGCGTCTCGCTGTTTTACCGCTGCGCGTCTCAATGTTGTTTTCAGCAGTGCGGGATAAGACACTGCCCACCTTGCAACACTAGAGAGCAAAACTGCCGAAAAGGAATTTGGCATAACATGGTATAACTTGGCTGTGTTTCGTACTTCGATGTATGTCAACATACAGTTGTAGGCATAGCAAACTCTCATAAGAGTCTAAAGAGTTGACTTGTCGACTCAGGCCCCGAGCTCTGGCGTTGTTTTGCCTTCGTTGATCATCTGCGCAGAAACCTGGCAGGGCAAAGGCAAATTGAAACATTGCAAAGCCGTCACTGAAACAGTCGTGAAAGATGTTACAAGATGTTACAAGATGTTGCAAGGCCTTTAGATGCCTTTAGCACATCAGAGCGGACAGGCAAACGCAAGGCTGCCCAAGCAACACTTTTCGCCCGAGGCAAAGTGAAACATTATGAGTATATCTGAATAGTCTGAGAAGAATCATTGTGTATCGTTCCAAGGTGAATTCATCTGAATGTATCGTCGTGTATCTGCACGGCGCTTGTTGTCTCTGCGCATTTTGCGTCAGAGTGCAAGGGGTGCTGCCCGAGGGACCAAAGGGTCAGACCACTCACTGCGCTCACTGCGCTCTTTGCGTTCAAGCTTCAAGACCGGAAGCGAAGTCACTCTCTGCACCTTCTCAGAGCGAATTGAACTCAACAAGACTTGGCTTGGCATGGCACCACTTGATCGCTCGGATTTCGAGCGCTTTCCACATCACTGAGAGTCGTTCTACTTTGGTTCTTCATGTCTCTTTTGCGGGTTCCTTGGGAGTTTGACAAAGCTGGCGCAATTTTGAAAAGTCTTGTGTGCCTTGATGTGTCTTGTGTAGCAGGTTTTGTACTGTTTGTGTCATCGTCGCGCCTCGCGGCGCTGAAGCTCTGGCAACCGCGTTATCCCCCGAGAGGCTCCGGCATCCAAGAGCACACGAAGAGTCTGACAGGGGATTGAAATCGGATTCGTGAATACAGAAGAAGCGAAATGTCCGGTGTGCGAAGAAAAGAAGCAGAGGTGAGCAAAAGCGAATGTGATGGACTGGATGCAGATTTAGATTTCTACTTTGGGATAAGAACCCTCTCCTATTAGTATGACTGATATTAGACTCTTGGCTCCAACGCCTTGGTGTTCCCCTGTGATGCTGCCCTCGCCAGAGGTGGCACTCCAGCCTGTTTGTCCACGACAAGGCAGTGACAAACGCAGATCAAATGCAGATCAAACGTCATCCATTTCGTCATCCATTTTTCTTGGGGCCGATGAACCCAACTGTACAGACTGAGAAACGACGGATATGGGTGTGGTATTGGGCAGCATGCAATTTTGCCTAGTTTTGTCCAGGTGTAATGTACGTTGTAGCCATACGGGTGGTGAGGAATATATCTGTGTTGAAAAGCGGAAGGCTCAGAAGCAGCAATTTCACACATTTACGCCAGGCAATACAGGTACTCTGGTTCCAACTTGAACAGAAAACTGTGGATTGACTCAGCTATCAGTTGTTCTCGTTGAAGACCGGCGCTATCATAGAAAGCAATCCAGGAGAGCATCAAACAATTGGCCAATGTTCTGAAATCTCTGGCGTCGTATGCGCCCAATCCATGACTGGATGACTTCGCAATGCTTGCAACTCACGATTGCCGCATCCCTTTGCAGAAACTCCGCATCCTTCCTGCCTCACCGCAGGAATTTGGATCAGCTCTCGCCTGAAACCAGTCACAAACCAGCCTCACAATACAACATGAAATCGTGACAGCCGTGATAGCATTTTTTTTCATTGCGACTTGACTGCAAAGAACAAAGGAACAAGCAAATACGCTGATGGCAAATTGACAGTTGGATCATAAAAGGATATACAATGATATAAGGCTGCAAACATGTGCCACAGTATTCCACATGCGCTCGCGTTATCCCACTTTGCCAAGTTTCAGGCCTGGATAAGAAGCTTGGTCAAATTGACCCTGCCATGATGAGCTGCATATTCCAGAGGGAGCTGACCGCCCGGCTGTAGCGGACGGCAACGAGCTGCCTACTGACACAATCTGAAACGATCTGATATCATCTGAAAAAATCCAAAAAATGAAACACACTAAAGAAAACGGATAATATGTTAAATTTACTGGTTCAGCCGGTCGAACATGTTGATTTTAGACTCTAGTTAAGTTCTTGGTATGATTTTTTTTCTTGTGGTTGTGGTGGTTGTGGTGGTTGTGGTGGTTGTGGTGGTTGTGGTGGTTGTGGTGGTTGTGGTGGTTGTGGTGGGTGTGGTGGTGGTGGTGGTGGTGGTGGTGGTGGTGGGGGTGGTGGCGGTGGCGGTGGTGGCGGTGGTGGCGGTGGTTGCGGTGGTTGCGGCGGCGGCGGCGGCGATGGTGGCGGTGGTGGCGGCGGCGGTGGTGGCGGTGGCGGTGGTGGCGGTGGTGATGGTGATGGTCGTGATGGTGCAGCTGGTGCAGCTGGTGCAGCTGGTGCAGCTGCTGCAGCTGGTGCAGCTGCTGGTGCAGCTGCTGGTGCAGCTGCTGGTGCTGGCGCTGGTGCTGGTGTTGGTGTTGGTGTTGGCACTGGTAGTGGTAGTGGTAGTGGTAGTTATTTTTGTTGGTTGTTGGTTGTTGGCTCTTGGCTCTTTACTTTTGTTTCTACGTTTCTATGTTTGTTTGTTTGCTTTGCTTCTTTGCTTGCTTGCTTGCTTGCTTGCTTGTTTGTTTCTAAGTGTTGTTTCTTTGTTTCTTTGCTTCTTTCCTTGTTCGTTTGTTCGTTTGTTCGTGGTTCGTTCGTTCGTTCGTTTGTTTGTGTTTTTGATTGTTTGTTTATTTGTTCGTGCGTTTGTGTGTTTGTGTGTTCATGTGTTCGTGTGTTTGTGTGTTCGTGTGTTCGTGTGTTTGTGTGTTCGTGTGTTCGTTTGTTCGTTTTACGTGATCGTTTCTTCGTTTCTTCGAATCTTCGTTTGTCTCTTTCTTCGTTTCTTTCTTTCTTTCGTTTCCTTCTTTTTTCGTTTCTTTCTTTCTGCGTCTCTTTTCTTTCTTCGTTTGTTTCTTTCTTCGTTTGTTTCTTCGTTTGCTTCTTTCTTCGTTTGTTTCTTCGTTTGTTTCTTTCTTCCTTTGTTTATTCGTTCGTTTGTTTGTTCGTTTGTTTCTTTCTTCGTTTGTGTCTTTCTTCGTTTGTTTCTTTCTTCGTTTCTTCCTTCGTTTGCTTCTTTCTTCGTTTGCTTCTTTCTTCGTTTGTTTCCTTTTTTGTTTGTTTATTCGTGCGTTCTTTTCTTCGTTTGTTTCTTTCTTCGTTTGTTTCTTCGTTTGTTTCTTCGCTTGTTTCTTTCTTCGTTTCTTCCTTCGTTTGCTTCTTTCTTCGTTTGCTTCGTTTGTTTATTCTTTGGCTTCGTTTCTTTCTTCGTTTGTTTCTTTGTTTGTTTCTTCGTTTGCTTCTTTCTTCGTTTGTTTCTTTGTTCGTTTGCTTCTTTGTTTGTTTGCTTCTCTACTAGTTTGCTTGTTCATTTGTTTCTTTATTTCTTCATTTATTCCTTTGTTTGTTTCTTTTTTCCTTCGTTTGTTTCTCTTCATTTATTCTTGCTTTCTTTGTTTTTTCTTTGTTTCTTTATTTGTTTCTTTGCTTCTCTCTTTGTTTGTGTCTTTGTTTGTTTCTTTGCTTGTTTCTCTCTTTGTGTCTTTCTTTGTTTCTTTGTTTGTTTCTTTATTTGTTTTTTGTTTGTTTCTTTCTTTGTGTCTTTCTTTGTGTCTTTGTTTGTTTCTTTGTTTGTTTCTTTCTTTGTGTCTTTGTTTGTTTCTTTGTTTGTTTCTTTCTTTGTGTCTTTGTTTGTTTCTTTGTTTGTTTCTTTGGTTGTTTCTTTGTTTGTTTCTTTGTTTGTTTCTTTGTTTGTGTCTTTGTTTGTGTCTTTGTTTGTTTCTTTGTTTGTTTGTATGTTTGTTTGTTTGTTCGTTTGTGTGTTTTGTTTGTTGTTTTTTTGTTGCTTTTCTGTTTGTTGTTTTGGTTTGTTGCTTCTTGTGTGTTGTTTTGCGTGCTTTGTTTTGTGTTTGTTGTTCTTTGTTGTAGGAGTGTAGGAGTGATAGGTGAAGCAGTAGTAGCACTGAAGCAGTAGGAGCAGTGGAAGCAGTAGAAGCAGCAGTGACGCTGAGCCCCCGTACTGTTTCAGCTGACTGAACAAGCACTTCGGTTTTACGTGTCTATTCAGCCCATGGTAGTTCTAGCGCAATTCCATTCAAATCCACCACGCATAACTTTTTGGCGCGCTTCATGTCACCCCAGTCGGCCTCTGGAAGGACAGCCAGCAAGGCTTTGGCCCGCGGGGCATCGTTTTCGCAAACAGCATTCAGAAGCTCAGAGCAAACGTGCGAATGAACCTGGGACCAGGCTGAAAGACGAATGTCAAGCCCACTCAAATCCATAGCACAAGAACAAGAATGCAAAAATCTTGACCCGTGACAGAGCGCAAAGCAAAGCTGGCATTGGTTTGAAAACATGCGAAGCAGCGCCAATCTGTCTAATGTGCAAATCATTCCAAATCTACCCATTGACTAAAAGGGAATGAAATTGAAGAACTCATTTGAAATCATTTGAAATAGCAAGAGAAAAACAAAAACATAGCACACTGCGAAGTGGGCAGCACCTCCAGCACCCTGTAGCAGTGTGAGTTAGCTTTGAAAGGAACCCAAAGCGTAAGCACTTGCTGCCACTCAAAGAAGGTTCGCTTGATCAGACTTAGGGCCCTCAACTGCCAATATGCACTTTCACAATCTTACACAACTAAGGTTTTATTGAAGCCAGAACTGTGGTCACACCATACCGAAACATACCGATGACGCGTTCCAGACAGTGAAAAAATAATTGGCAGACTTCATGTCACGTGACTTCACGGCGAACTGCAGGTTCAGCACCACATGCTGCAGCAGCATGAGCTAAGCGTCTGTAGAAGGCCTTTCCGGTTGCGTCTGGGAATGGACGGTAAGGTAGAAGGGGGTTATAGCACGCCTGGAGATTTAAAAACCGGACATGGCACCGTTTTCAGGAGGACAAGTTGTCTGTGCTGTTCCCCAAATTTGTTGCGGAGCAATTCCCTCTAACTCTTCGCGCAATGTCGAACAGAAGTCGGAAAAGACGCTGCATTGGGCAAAATCAAGCGCTGGCAAGCAGCAAATAGCAACTTAGTTGCTGTCTCTGACACAATAAAAACGCGCAACCTCGCCGGGCACGGATAGACGCGGAGGCGCAGTCCGGATGGGATGGGGTGGGACGTGGTGGGGTGGGGCTGGACAATAGCGTTCATGTTCCATTGCGCACATGCGCTACACTGTCAAATCTTCTCTTGCACTTGCACATGTATTTGATACTGCGCTATGAGATCTTCTCTTGCACTTGCACACATGATTAATGCTATGCTATGAGATCTTCTCTTGCACTTCTGCACACTTGATGCCACGCTATGAGATTTTCTCTTGCGCTTGCACACGTACTTGATGCCACCCGAGACTCCCTAGATATCTCTTCACTGTTGATGTGGAGTGGGGTGGCAAGGCATTGTACTTAACAACTTGGGTAGACATCCCAAATCAGCCTTCCGACATGGCGATGTAGACTTCCTGCTGCGACCACACAAAAGAAGGCGCTACTCTGATCAAGCTGTGTTCGGCCTCCTGTCTCTCAGTAACGGACGGACGCGCGTTTGCACCCAGTTGGTCCATGGGTGTTGGATCCAAAAACGCCTGTGCGATTAAATGGCAGCACTTGGTTTCAGGCGCCTTTTCCACACGGTTCGTTTTGGAATTACGGAGTTGAATAGCCCTCACTGCCCAGGCAACTGAACTCACTGCGATGATCTGCGATGCACAGTCACACAAAGACTTGCTACAATTTTCTGTCATAAAAAATTCTCTGTATATGTGCATCATGTCCATTTTCGAAATGATCCACAAATTTCTTCCTATGTTTCCTTCTTTCAATTTGTGTTCGGTAAAATCAAGACACAGGACCAGTATGGATTTGCTCCAAAGCAACAAAGATGGAGCAATAGTACCCAAAGATTACGTCGCAGAAGTTAGAAGAAAACTTAGAGCATTTTGCCACGCCTTTCCATGGCCCTCGAAGGACAGGTGCGTCAATTCATGCAGCAACGTGGCCAAGATGAAGCTGTAGGGGTAGAAGCTACCATGGCCTCGTACAGGGTCTCGTACCTTTACATAGATAGTCCGGTCCTCATTCGTGTATCCTCAGAGACGTTGGCGACACTCCAACCTACAATAATGCAACGGTGAGCCACTTAGGAGTTACACATCTACATAAACGGACCGAGCAAAGAGTTTTGCTTTTCCAACAACATGTGAAGCCATACATGTCACAGATGGATGCAGTAGATAGCTGCTGGGTGCATTGGATCAGGTGGATGGATTGACAGAGATAAGCAAACACATAAACAAATATGTAGATACATAGATACCAGTAGATTGAAAGGAAGGGGTAAACAAATAAGTCAATGAAATTTAATTCGCAAACTGCTGGATTACGAACGAATGTCCATGGTCAGTCTTCACAGCATCATGCCAACCACAGTGATAGCAGCAATACTGTAGTGGATCAGGTGGAGATGGTTGATCACGCTAGGAGCCCACGATGAATCTCCGTGTGGAACAATGGAAATGCGTGAATCACTGTGTTTTTACAAGGGGTTCTGGTAAAGGGGGCGCCAAGACAAGGTCCATGTTTCCGTGGGCTGGGCTTTGATCTGGGAAAGCTGCCGAAAAACGCGCGCAGACTGTAGCGAGATCTCGACTGGCGGAAGAATGCGGAAAAAAAATTGAAGGCTGCAAACCAGTTTAGTAAGATGAAGTCGGAAAGAATCTGAATGGGTGCAGCGGGGCCTCAACTCGCCAAAAAAACAAAAAGATTGCGACGTTCAGGGTGGCAAAACGCATTGGCACGGCTGCGCGCAGGGGGGGGGTTAGCGTTGCTGCGACTTTCCTGCTATGCGGGATTGCAGCTGGAGGTTGCTTAAAGCATTACAACAGCTGTGAGAAAGGTAGTTTTTCAGCATGGTGCCACTCTCGTCTTTACATGCAGCCGTGGGTTGCCACATGTTCTTATTGGAACCGCAGGGGGAAGAGAAGGATTGGGTTGCAGGAGCTACAGAAGAGACAGCTCAAAGAAGAAGCAGCTGGAAGCGAGGTATGTCTCAGAGCAGATGCGGGTCAGAGAAGAAGCAAACGAGATACGAGGCGGCTCAGAGAAGTACAGTAGTGATTGAGAGAAGAGGTACTTTAGAAAATAGATAGCTCAGCGAAGGGGCAGCTCAGTGAGGAGGTGGCTTAGAGAAGCCTTGGCTTAGGAACTGGGTAGCTGAGTCATTCATTTATTCATTCATACCTTCATTCCTTCATTCCTTGGTTCCTTCATTCCTTCATTCCTTCCTTCCTTGGTTCCTTCATTCCTTCATTCCTTCGTTCCTTCATTCCTTCATTCCTTCGTTCCTTCATTCCTTCATTCCTTCCTTCCTTGGTTCCTTCATTCCTTCATTCCTTCATTTCTTCATTCCTTCATTCCTTCATTCCTTCATTTCTTCATTCCTTCATTCCCTCATTCCTTCATTTCTTCATTACTTCATTTCTTCATTCCTTCATTCCTTGGTTCCTTCATTCCTTCATTCATTCATTCCTTCATTTCTTCATTCCTTCATTCCTTGGTTCCTTCATTCCTTCATTCCTTCATTTCTTCATTCCTTCATTCCTTGGTTCCTTCATTCCTTCATTCCTTCATTTCTTCATTCCTTCATTCCTTGGTTCCTTCATTCCTTCATTCCTTCATTTCTTCATTCCTTCATTCCTTCATTCCTTCATTCATTCATTCCTTCATTTCTTCATTCCTTCATTCCTTGGTTCCTTCATTCCTTCATTCCTTCATTCCTTCATTCCTTCTTTCTTCATTCATTCATTCCTTCATTTCTTCATTCCTTCATTCCTTCGTTCCTTCATTTTGATCCGATTTTCAACTGCAAAATGCAGTCGAGGGATCGCTGACCCAAGGACCTCTGAAAAACAGTGTCGCACTCAAATCAGGCAACCCCAATAAAAGGGCCGAAAGGCCCACAAAAATGCAAACACCAGAGTGCCAGAGGCACGCACACGCAGAGTGACNATTTCTTCATTCCTTCATTCCTTGGTTCCTTCATTCCTTCATTCCTTCATTTCTTCATTCCTTCATTCCTTGGTTCCTTCATTCCTTCATTCCTTCATTCCTTCATTTCTTCATTCCTTCATTCCTTCATTCCTTCATTCCTTCATTCCTTCATTCCTTCATTTCTTCATTCCTTCATTCCTTCATTCCTTTATTCATTCATTCCTTCATTTCTTCATTCCTTCATTCCTTGGTTCCTTCATTCCTTCATTCCTTCATTTCTTCATTCCTTCATTCCTTGGTTCCTTCATTCCTTC
>BGPT01002255.1:986-99362 GCA_003297045.1 Symbiodinium sp. clade C Y103 | reverse complement strand
CATTTTGAAGAAGCTTGTCCAAATTGGAAGAAGTGGCAGGATTTCCTTGACAACATGCATGTTGTCAAGAAAAAGTCACCTGTGGAAGATCCAGGTATATATATATATAAATATAACAATCAATCAATCAATATATATACATATATACATACATTACATTACATTACATTACATTACATTACATTACATTACATTGCATTGCATTGCATTACATTACATTACATTACATTACATTGCATTGCATTGCATTACATTACATTACATTACATTACATTACATTACATTACATTACATTACATTACATACATAGGTGATTATAGGATATTATAGGATATTATAGGTATATAATATATATAGAAACAAATAGAAAAAGACATCAAAAGATCTGCTATAGCACGGCACACTCCTTTTTATGCCATGCACGTAGGTTTTGGAACCATGGCTTTACGCCATAAACCATTGAAACGGGTCTGCGGACCCCAGTCATCTATGCGCCCNCATGGCAGAGCTTTTATCTTACATTTCCAGCCCATGGCAGGGCAGACATTAGAGAGCATGGGGCAGCACGAAAAATCTTCAGCGCCTCTGTCTCTTTCCTCCCCAAGGGTGGGTGTGGTGGGAGCCTCAAAGCTGGTGCAAACCTGGGTTCAACCAAACAGTCGGGTCGACAATATTGGATTCACCACAGGCGCACACTCCTTTTTATGCCATGCACGTAGGTTTTGGAACCATGGCTTNNGCACACTCCTTTTTATGCCATGCACGTAGGTTTTGGAACCATGGCTTTACGCCATAAACCATTGAAACGGGTCTGCGGACCCCAGTCATCTATGCGCCCATGGCAGGGCCAGAAATCATTGAAGCTCATGGCAGAGCTTTTATCTTACATTTCCAGCCCATGGCAGGGCAGACATTAGAGAGCATGGGGCAGCACGAAAAATCTTCAGCGCCTCTGTCTCTTTCCNCATGGCAGAGCTTTTATCTTACATTTCCAGCCCATGGCAGGGCAGACATTAGAGAGCATGGGGCAGCACGAAAAATCTTCAGCGCCTCTGTCTCTTTCCACGCTTCCCATCGCGATAAGCGTGATGCTCGTTGAGGAACATCGACGAAAACTTTGCAATGAGGTGTTTTGCAGAGAAGGTCATGCGGAGCCGAGGAATCATACTAAGCCCGTCGCAGATATATAATCTTGCAACGTTGGAATTCTTCCAGCGACCACGTATCAAAGTACGCTCCATCAATCCATGAGTCTGCATTTCATAGGTGGCTCCTCCTCGGCGCAAACTGTAAGGTCTGAGGTTGAGCTCGGAGATTTCCAGCTCCCCCAAAATGCGACGAAATAAGGAGCGAAATGCAGACCCACTGCGATCCCAACAAGGTGTATTGGGAAACCCTTGCTGGTGGCGCAGCTCCAACATAGCTCGGACAGTCTCAAGCGTTGAGCTGTCGTGAATTGTAACACTTTCCCTTGTGTTGTTTCGGACTCCACTTTTGCTTGATGGAATTGAAACAAGCCCCCCAGAAGAGTCAAGTAGAAAGTCGCAGGGGCGGATTTGTAAAAGTTCACCCGTTCTCATCAGGCAGTGGAAGCCCAGCAGCAATAAAGCACCCATCACCAATTCATCGTGAAGAATGGCCCAGCCAGCCATAGCAAGGCAAATATCGGGAGTGATGGGTGGTGCTCTTGCTGGGACTTCATAGCGTCTCCAAATGTTATAAAGCCGCCAGGATTTCTGCAGCTTTTTGCGGGTGAAGGGCTCAAAGTGATGTAATCCGGACAGCGCGTCCCCTACCAAGTGCAGGGGACAGCCATCCTCAAATTCTGACTGTACCCATTCTGAAATCATCTCATCAAGCTGAAACTCTGAGTTGACACACTCCAGAACGGGGCACAGCCGTGAAACAGCCAAGTGATACCGTTCCAGGGTAGCTTTTGTAACCCCAACATCTTCCAGGACAATGTCACGTCTGGCTCGACGTCTGTCAGCCTGCGTGGCCTGTCCCGGCCAATGCTCACTCCCGACTGGCATCGTCAGTGGGATTCTCTGCGCTCTCAACGTGGACCACAATGAGGTAGAGGTCGTGCACCAACAAGAGCGCCGCCAAACGAGCCAGCAGCGGCTTGAGCATCTGAGATGAAGTCCTACCTTTGGAAATTATTGACATTGCCACATATGAATCTGTCAAATGAAATATCCTTAGGTGGGTCTCTTTCAAGTGCTTAACACGCCACTCGACTGCATGGATGATTGCACGAAGCTCTAAATTGTTAATGTGATCGTTTCGAGCCCAACGGTAGGCGAAAACTTTACGCCACTTCCACCAAGTAGATGCCGCACTTTGTCTGGGAAAGGCCCTAGGGTTCATTATGCTGCCTGTTGCTATCCTCACATCTGAACCAGTATGGTTGACACGGCGAAGCAAACATGCATGCATGTTCTCAACTGAAAACCCCCGATCACACGAACCATAGGCCAACCCCCGCTGCAAAGGAATTTCCACATCAAGAGGACAAGAAAACCCTGGTGCCATCCCAATCCTGTTGTAAATACTGTGGAAATCCCGAACATGAACCCACTTGCTACAAAGTTGTGCTGCAACATACCCAAAGGAAAGACAACTGAAACTGTCCCCAACCAGGCTTTTGCGAACATCTTCAAACCCTTGGGGGTCCCGCTTAATATCCCCAGCACTCCAAGCCAAGGCTGTATGATCATAGCCCAGCCCATGCAAAAGTTCCCTCTCTTGAGCATTGATCAATCGCCAACGGGAACCAACCCAAATCAAAAAGTCTTCATGATATTGATAAGGAGGGAATCGATGCTCGTCAGCAATCCATCTAAGCTGGGCGTTATAGTCAACCCGATCTAGACCTGCTGGGGACAAGGGCGGCTTAGCCCGTCGTATTGACTTCATGCTGGTGGGCAGGATCTTGCCCTTTTCATACCCTGGCCACCAGGCCCCCGGCTCCAACCACTGTTCAAGAGTAGGGTAGTCCCCTTCCATGGTCACGGACACCCAACGCTCTTTTTCCTCAAGGTAAACATGATCCATAGGTTGGAGCTCCACATTGGTCCAACAGAACCGGGGCCTATGCTGCGGGACCAAATCACAGGGGTCAAACCGCAAGGGTTTTGTTCCCAAGGCACGACTAATGTCAGCCTCGGCTGTAGCGTCCATTGATGCTACGTTTTCCGCCACGTAGAAGATTGGGAAGCGGAATCCATAGACGCCCCGAATGTCTTTGATTATGCGAGTCAGCTCCCAAAACAAGCCGCTTTGGGGATCATCCAGGTTTAATCGTCCTGCGCGGACGGAAGATAACCCCACACAAGGGAATCCTCCCCACACGTGCACTTCCTGCACCTCCGGGTATTTGTAACGCCAAGAGCGGATGACCTCAATGGTCAAGCTCCTGACATCGCCCTCGAGTTGTACGTAGGGCCAGCGGCGGCTGACTATCCGGTTTGCCGCTTTGTTCAGTTCATAACTGATGCCCACAAGCGGCTGGACCCCGCAAAGGTCGTAACATCTGTATGCACAGCCGACCCCATTAAACAATGAGAGGACAAGTATCGGCACGGAAAGACCAGCCGACTTGCCTCCCAAGTCCGCAGCTGTAAACTGCTGGCCAGCTTCTGTCAGCTGATCACTGCGGCCTACGGCACCTCCAGTGGAAGATGCGTCTGAGGCCGTGGTTGTTGGGCTCAGGCCTGCTCGAAGATTTGTAGTCAGCAGCAAGCCCAATGTACAACATCCCAAAAGTTCACCACGTACCTTTGCCTCTATGGTTGGCCCTGTCTTTTTACCAGACACGTAGTCCCACACAGCATCCAACAACACCATAGATGGCCGCCTGAACGACATGCAGTGAATCCAGCGTCCCGCTATCACCTGGACCCACTTGTGCTTCAGCTTGTTCTTGCTCAACACCATGAGTGTTGACTGAATCAACTTGAGCAATCGCTCCTCGCTGGGCCCAATCTGCCCGGCATCTCCATCCAATAAGGCTCCAAGTTCCTGTGCAGAGGGGGCCCCACTGATGCGCTTCTTCTCAGAAGAAAGCACCCCGGCCTTGGCCCATGTGGCCTCCAGAGCTTCATGAAAGCTTCGCCCTTCGTCAGGCTGACCATCTCTGAAGACCCGCTGCATTGCACAAAAATTGTCCAAGTAAATGTGATACCAGGGGCGGCCCAAGGACTCCACCCCCGCCAAGACGTCGGTCATCCAGCTCGGCAGGGGGGTCCGGCGCCGGATCTGGTGGGTCTGCGGCAGCTTTGCAAGAGTTGTCAAACGGTCTGCAATTTCTTGCATTATTGATACCGCACTGCTCCAACCCATAGGTATCACAGCGCAGGCCGGTCGGTACCAGCCCTCGCCGCTGAGCCCCAAGTCTTGGGCTTTGAAAGCCACATTGAATGCCATTCGGCATGACCAACATGGCGGAATCCGAAAAAGATAAAATGCAGCTGACATATCTGATTGATAAAATTGTACCCCTTGATCATGGTTGAGTGTGAGGGAAAGGTACTGGCAAATTGAGGGGAGGTCACTTGTTGCACCCTGAGCCTGTTTGAAGCAAGCATTTGTTGGGACCAGATTCATGATGGTTCGTTGAATTTCTTCGCCACTTGATAAAAATGAGTTCTTCCCCACTGCAAATAACCCGTTAAGAACCTGCTGGTTGTTGAACCGAAAAACATCAGCATCTGCAATCCAAACACAAATTCGGCGATCCACCAAAAGCTTACAGAAGTCCAATGCCTCATCCTTTTTGATATGGACCTTTGCCTGCAACTTGACATCAGACCCCAACTCTTTCAACTCACTTTCTTCAGGGTGTTCAAGAAACCATTTAGTCCCCTCACAAAGTAGTTCACGGGCATCTATCGACCCTCCATGAGTTGCTGGGGGTAGAGCTGCTTCAGCAGCGTTCAAACTCAACACTTGCATCTTGGGAACCTCTTCCCCTGTGTAACTCATGTAGCGGCTAGCAAGTTCTTTTTCAGCTTCTGCCAGGCTTCGATCCAAAGCTAGGTCAGCTGGCAGCGCGACTGCAACCCTCGATCTAAGGGTCTCCACAGCTCTAACCTGTGGCTCAGTTGCTCGCCGTGGTAATGGCGCCCGGCCAAAGCCAGCCATCCCGTTCAATCCAACGAGCGCCACTGCAGTCCAGACCTCATCAGTCTGAAGGCCCGCAAAATGCGGCCTGCAAAAGTCTTCAAGGGCCGCCAGTTGTGCGACCTCTTGCACCTTGGTCACAGCACCCAAGGGGAGGGGAAACAGAGGTCTGCTCCTGTATGAGAGACCCCGGTGCATGGCATGATTGATGCACGGTTTACCCAGCACCATCTGCCGGAGGGTGGCACTCACTGCCCTCTCCGATTCAAGCCTCGAGAAGTTCAAAAACACCCAGGCCATCGCACGGCCGATTTCATCAAAGGACCCGCAACGCGATGCCAGGAGTCTAAAAACCCCAAGTCCTTTCTCTAGGCCTGTCGGCAAGGGCGCGGCTTGGGCCAGCCCCAACAGACTATCACACCAAGTTGAATTCATTGAAACATCAGAAGCCCCGGGACTTACTTCTTGGGGGGCTCCTCCTTGTTGCTGGCCCACGCATTGTTGCTTGGGTCGCCCTTCTGGCTCCAGGTGCTCTCCTTGCCCGCACCTTTGCCTTTTCCCTTGTTGCGCTTGCCATCGCCTTTCTTGCCCTTCTCGGTCTGTGGAGCTCCTTTTCCTCGTCCTGCCGCGGGCCACCATCGCGAGCCTGGTGTCAGTCCTTGGCTCTTCATGACGAGGCGGCGATGTTTGTGCGCCTCGAGCATGGTGGCCGTGCTGGCCGACTGCACCGGCTCTAATGGGTAGAGCTCCAGCTGCGCAGCTGTTGTCCAATTTCCCTCGGACAACGCCGTGTGAACGGCAATGAACCGCGATGCCAGCGCGTCCGCGGTCTCGGGCAATCGCCCCATCCTCAGGAGGTCGATCGCCTGCGCGAGGGAATATAATTCCCTCAGCAGGGGAGACCCGGCCGCATGGTACGGCCTGATGAGCAGAGCGAAGTATGTTGAAATCTTCACTCCGCTCGTCACCGAAGGTTGAGCACCCTCTGCCTCGAGAAGCGCTCCTTGGTCGAGCTGCTGCTGCGCGTGACGGACTAACATGTCCATCACGCTTCCTGGATCGCGCATTGCTCTTCGGCGCAATGGTGCCTCGAAGCTCAGCTCTGAGTCGGCATCGCTTCGGTCTCCCCTGTCCTTGGAGTCGCCACTGCTGTAGTCGCTGGAGTACCCGCTGGAGTCTGAAGGACCTTCTCCGTCGGGATCTGGTTTCACCTTCTTTCGGCCCCTGGAGCGGCTTCGGCGGCGGTCCCTGTCCCGTTTGTGCCTCTTGCGGCCTTTCTTGTCCTGGATCAGGGTTGTAAGCGCCTTCAAGACTTTGTCCTTGCTTGAAGACTTCTTCTTCTTCCGCCGGGTTTCTAAGGCTTCTGCAGAGGTCTGCACGGCTTGAGCCAGCAGAGCTGACGAAGCGTTCCCACTCTTCACGAGGCGCTTCATCAAGCCAGGCATACCGGAGCCGCTTGTATCCCTCTCTCCCGCGAGGGCCAGGGGGGTCTGGTGCCTGGGGTTCAACGAAGTCCCAGCCACCAGGGTCCTCGATCCCACTGCACGGCCTGAGCCGGCGGGACGCGACCCACCATCGGAATCCTCGTCTCGGGCTGTCTTCTTGGCAGGTGGCCGCTGGCCAAGGATGCGCTCTCGAGTCTTCTTGAGGATGCTTTTGAGCCCGCGACGTCCAGCCTCTCCAGGAGCTGCATCTTCCTCTGAGCCTGAAGGAACAGGGATGACAGGCTCGACATCTTCGGCATCCTCTTTCTCCTCTGAAGGAGGGCGACGTCTCTTGGTAGGTCGAGTTGAAGGTGTTTTGACTGCAGGCTTTTTCTTGACCTCTCGTCGTGGGGCTGGAGGCTTGCTCTGTCTGGCCAGCTTTGTTGCAGCCTTCTTGACAGCCGCAGCTCCTGCTTTGGTAACATACTCGGCTTGAAAGGCGTTGGGTCGCCACAGTCTGAACTTTGTGGCATGTATCCCACTTCCATCTGTGAAACGAGGGCAAGGCTCTTCGACACAGAGGTGCACGGATCCACTCTCCAGCAACCCCTGAATTTCTGCTGCCTCGCCCTCGCTCTCTGACCCGAGAAATGTTCCAGTTATGTCGAAGCCCTGTGACCTGTCGCCGGATACTTCTGTAACCAGCATTGCAAACCAGTCGTCCCTGAGGCTGCCAACCCCGATGGAGCTTGCTCTGATTGAAATCTCCACTATGCATCCTGGGCTGATCAACAGTCGGGCCCATTCGGGGCCTCCCGGCACAATGTCCACCCCGGCATCCACGCCAAGGGCCAGTATCTCGGTTGCCCCTGGAGTCGCCATTGTTGCAACTAAAGGGAGGGCCGCTGATCCCAAAAGGAATCAGGCTTTCTCTGATGGAACCGTCTGAACGGATCCTGGGCTGCACGGTAGACTTGCTGGTGTCGAGTGCCGCCTCGATGGTTCCTTCTCTTCCGCTTCTTCTTTTGTCCACCCTCACCTCGTTGTTCAGGGCGGTATTCACGTTGTGATCGATGTCCACGGGAGCGAGAACGCCTGTCGTCTCGGCGAGGTCTCCAGTGCTCGTCACGATGGTCCCTTCGAGATCCTCGAGAGGAGGCAGGATAAGTATCAGCCTCACGTTCTCGTCCTGAACGCTCGGGAGCCCGGCGCCTAGGAATCTCACCTCGCTCGTCTGGACTGCGAGTGTCAGCTCGGGACTTTGGGACGGCCTTGAGTCCTCCGTGAGTTTTCTCTTACTCGTCTCGATCTTCTGGCTTGTCGTCCTTCTCAGCCTCTCCTTCTGTCTCAGAACCGTCTGTATATTCTGAACTCTCCTCTGCCTTAGGTTTGACCTCCCGTTCAGCCTCTGGAGCTTCTGTACGCGGAGGTGGTGACGGTGGCTTGGGCACGGGCTGAGGCTGCTTGAGCTCTGCAGGGGGCTCTTCTGCTGCCGCTCCCTCCGCAGCACGGCTTACGCCAGCGGGAGGTGGGGATGACGCACGGACCCGTCCAGCGCCTGCAATCCCCAAGCGTCTAGCAGCTCTCACTTGCCTGACGCAGGCGACCACCAGGTCCGTGGCAAGAGCCCTCGATCCCGGGTTTCCCCAGCAGAGCTTGAGCTCACCAACAAGAGCCTCTGCCCCGCTACAAGCCAAGCACCAGCTATCACTCAAGTGTGGGTCGTCTTGACCACACTTATTGCATCTAGCCATTAACACCTGAGCCTCAAAGCTGCCCACAACAACATATAAAAGTAGGTGCAAACCTGGGTTCAACCAAACAGTCGGGTCGACAATATTGGTTGAAAGATGTTGAAGGCATGGCAACAAACATCACCCAAAAAGCCAGCTGGACTTCCGGAAGCTGGACATCTTAAGTTGGAAAACCGTCTTCATCCGCGGGATCCATGATCAGCAAAATTTGCTACTTCTTGCATCAATCAATACCGGATGAATATTCATATACCTTGATATACCTTGATTGATTTCTCAGGGGAGCTACCCTCCAAAAGGTTGTCTCAATTACTTTTAAGAGACCCCCCATACCTTAAATCTGGGTGTTTAGCCATATTATATACAGGGTCAACAGTAATTACAGTACAACTACCATCATCACCATCCGCATACTGCTGGTTATCCCATTATGGTTGGTTTGATCTCCCAATTCGATCTCATGTTCCCATTGCCATTGCCCAACATGGCCTGAAATCGTGATTATCTTATTATGGATGACGATATAGTATGATATAGTATGGTAATGTATTCAATGTATCATATTTTACCTATACCACCAGAACTAATTATATATACAGTGTATCCCATTAATACTACAATTTTTGTTGCTGAAATCTGCGCTCTTTTCCATGCTTTTCCCGTGACCCAGTCACCAAAAAGCCAATGGAATGTCGGTTCCAACCGTAAGGCGTTTCCAGCAGAAGTGAGGTGCCAACTTCAGCACCTGCCACAGCATAGCCACGAAGTGCACAAAGCAGGAAGCAACTGCACAAAAAGAACCTGGGCCAAAAAAGGAACCATGAACAATGGATCCTCAACCATGGGACCCATAAACAGTAGAGTTTTAACCAGTTTTTTTGACATCTTCAACCCAAGAACAGTATAGGTATATTTGGCAGCAAATGGGTTTGATTGAAAATGTTGCAGGGTTGACCCCCGCATTGAATCACAAGAGGGATGGCTTCCTGATACTTTGTTGGCATCAACGTTCAAATTGAAGCTACGACCGTCAACGAAACATGTTTCACGTTCAGATTTTGGAGCTACTCAAACACACTGGAAAATCGGACGGTGCAGTGGCAAGCAGCACTTGCCTTCGAGCGGGCTGCTTTCCAGGGTTCAATGTCACGCCGCAACCCTTGGAATCGCTGGCATTGGGCTGCCAAGCTTGGAGAGGTCCCGCAGGGCAATGCCGGAAGACCGACAGCAACACCAAGATCTGCAACGTGGCAAGGGTCGCAGGGGCTGCACACAATTTGGCTGGTCCTACTGCTGGAGCAAAGGGAATGCCATCTGCAAAGATGGCAAGGCCAACGATCAAAGGCCCCATACCTGGCTAGGAAAGATCGAACTTTGATCATTCAATTCCCCTTATTTCCCCTTGACATCTTGTGATGAAGGCTCATTTCACATCAGAATCTAGAGTCAGAAAAGCAACTACTGAGACGAATCATGACGAATCTTTGCAACTACAATCTACCACCATGATCCATCAAAAACGTGGACCCCATGGCCTAGACCCAAAGTTTGCCAAAACTGCAAGCACTGCATCTGCTCGGGCAGTTCACCTGGAGGTGTAACCTTGGTGATGGCCACTCCTGCGAGTTGCCCCGTGACACCACTTCCAATACCCCAGAGGAATCGTACCAGCGCAATGGACGAGATTCCAACAATGCCAGGTGCTCCATGCACCGCCCAGTGAATCAACATGGTGTAGAGCAAAGCTCCGGTGAGATCCATACTTTGACACGTCAACAAAATACCACGAAGCTCCTTCCAAGCCTCGGGCATCACATGCAAAACGAGCGTCATTGCAGAAGTTCCCACTGCACCACCTGTCATGAACAGCCCCACGAGGAGTCCGGAGAAGGCGGGCGAAACCCCCAAGAGTCGACCCACTTGGTATGAGTCCACAATGATCCCGGCGAAGGCCATCTGTTGCATGAACTGTACCAAGAAGAGGCAATGCCGAGCTCCTTCCGCAGTTCCCTCACTCCACACCGGCCGCACCGGCTCGCTGTTCGTGGAACCTGTTTCCAAGCTATCGGAAGTCTGGCAAGCTTTGTATTCGGTACTGGGGGTGCCGGTCAGCAGCTTTTGGGCTTGTCCATCTGACGACCACTGCATGGATGAAGTTCTTCCGAAAGAAATGAAACGGTAGTATGGGTTAAGATGTGTGAGTGGCCAATCAAGGCTCTTCCGCACATACGAATTTGAACCGACAAGTGGACGAAAATGGTCTCGAAGTCAAGCACACAAGAAATTGCAAAGGAAAACGCATCACATTCAGTAGTCAGTACCGTGAATTGTACCGTGTATATTGCAACAACATATTTGTACTCCGCTTGTCTTCCGAACTTGTCTGTTATTGAAATCATTGAAACCGGTTCATGTTTGTTACAATCTAATCACGAAGGCAAAACAAGTCGAGAATCTCGAAACAAGCTCCGTGGCTGTCAGTGGGGCAAATATACATCTGCAAGAATCTGCATATCATCCCCTCATCCTCCTTCTCGTCCTCATTCGCATCACCGTGTGCCGTGTGCCTTCTTCATTAGCCCGTGCCTTTTTGCGCATGTCTGTGCAGCGCTGACCTCCGAATTGAATTAGCTAGTCAAGGGATCATCTTCTCCCTTAAGGGAAGGGAGCCATTGAAACCGTGCGGTCTGACAGGTAGCCAAAATGGAAACGGAATTTGAGACTTCGAGGCCCCTTTCAACTTTCAATTAAACTTGTTCCCCATATTCCGTTTCCACGTCTGTTGACCAGTAATTTGCACACTGCAAACTGTACATAAAGCGGCGGCACTCATGGCCACTTACCAGATCAAGCTTGCAAGTCTCACCCTCTGCTTTCTGCATTATTTACAGGAGAAGCAGCAGCATGGGGAAGCGTGCCCAAAAAGTTGGGCCATGCAGGATCAAAAGGCCTGCTTTTGATCTTCACGGAGGCTTCAAAACACGATCTCTCCAGAGTTTTTCCCTTCAAATGCCCAGTTCTTCACATTTCGCTGGGACTTTTCTGGGAACTCCGCAGGGGGAGAAGTAGGGTTCCGGCCTCGGCTTCGCCACCATGTTCTCAGAGGTGGACCTATTCATGGAGGATCATCCCCAGAATTTCACTGCGATGAAACCACGATGTTTTGGGTTACCTGTTTTAGACGAACCCAAACGATAGAGATGGTAAGTCCTCAAATTTTCTGGGTTTCTCCCAGGTATGTGTAATATATGGATAAATATTGTAAATAGCTGGGTAAGATCTCGTAGTTGAGGACCAAGTGCTATATGTTTGGGATGTCATGTTTCTTCAAATGTTAGGTAGCACAAGGGCATAGATTTCCCACTTATTTCATCAAGCGACCTGATGTGTGTGAGCTGCATCTTCCCCCTCCTGCTGCCAGGAATTGGGGCGTGTGGTTACCTGATGGAAACCCTGAAAGTAACCTGCAGAAGTCCTACAACCATACAAATGTGCACCCATAAAGGCATCAATGACTCCCAAATATTTGTTTTGCACCTCTCCGTTTCCCACTCGAGATTCATGGGGTTGTGTCAAGATGCGGGATACTCCAAAACTACCCGCATCCACATGGGTTTGCTCAAAGAATTGGCACCCCCAAATGTGGTTCATCATCGTGTTCCCTACTACAATATCCATTTGGAGACACAAGTAGTAAATCCACCATTTTCATCCTCAAAACCCCTGGAAACTGCTCCCACCAGAGGCTCCTCTGCAACAACAAACTCACGACCACCGAAGCGGTCGTAGTCAAGCCAGCCAGTGACAGCAAACATCCAGGTGCCCAGGTGTTGTGTTCAAAGGCTGCCTGGCAGCGCCCCGGCATATCTCAAAACAACATGTGGAAACTGAAGGGAGAGAGTTTAGCGTATGTTTACCATCAAACCGTTGCCTTCAGCCAACAAAAATAAGACTTAACCACCAAAAAAACACATGATTTAACAACAACAAGTTTCGATTCAACCACCGAAGAATTGGATTCTACCAGCAAAAAATGTGGATTCCACCAACAAAAAATTGAACTTAACACACAAAGTGGATTTAACCACCAAACATGAGGAGTTAACCACCGAAAAATTGGATCGAATTAGCAACTCCGGATTCACAGCAACTCCAATCGGGAAACTGGCTTCGCCCATGATTTCCATACATGGCAACACATTCAGAAGACGATCATACATATTATGTAGACAGATGATATAGATATATAAATACATAATAATGTAATATACTACATAATATTGTAATGTACGAATAGATTACATAATATTATATAGATTGTTATAGTATAGATATTATATATTATTATATATTATGATACAAAGATAGATAGATGATGGGGTTTTTGACTGCTTTTGATACTTCGACCATCATGCACTCTCCTTCCTTGCTGGGTACCCTGGGGTACCCCATCCTGGGCCTCAAAAATCATAGGCGCAAAGCCTCCGAAGCAACAAAAGCCGATGTTGTAGCCTCGGTTCGGGTTTGGCCCAGTGGGCATCCACGGCATCCATGGCGCCCAAGTAAAGACATGGCTGAAATTCCACAAAAAGGGGCAGAAAAATGCAACAAATCATGTGAAATTCAAAAAAAAACATTGTTCACTTTTGGGGTTCAACCCAGACCCGCAAACATGCAAACACGCAAACATTTAGACGTGCCATCAGCCGCCATCCACAAGACTCCAAAATGCCTGAAATCATGATCGTTTCACCTTCAGAGTCTCTTAAAACGGCTCTTTGTAGTCTTAGTGCTTCTTGATTTCAAGTTTCAAAATGTCGTCCAGGAGCCCCCCAGGAGGAACAACAATTTGCTCACCATTCTGCCAATGCCCAAGCAACTCAAACCCACTCCCGCATTGCGAACATCCACCGGGAATAGCTCACAGACGTAGACGAAGAAAATCATGCCGATGAAGGTGAAGATAAAGCCATAACCTTCAGAAATGTGATTCCTGGATGTGTCTGGGTTCGTGGTGAATTTATTGTGGTTTCAACTCCCCCAAAACACAAGATCTTCATGACCAGGATGAAAACAAAACACATGGTTGAAACCACCGAAATCAGTACTTTCTTGTCAGTCACAAGGCTCTCAGCGTCTCTCAGCAACAAAAGCTAGCATCTAGATCTAGTGCACAGCACGCATGGTTCAAATTGGTTGGACACCCTAACCCACCGAATGATCCCTGGTCGCTTAAATGCCTCTATCACAACTTAGAACATATATCATATATCATATGATCGCTATGATTATAGCAGCTCCCATTAAAAAATGAAAAGCGCAAGTATTCTTGGTACGACAGAAACTAATATGGTATTAGTCAGTATTAGTATATCATAGTGTATACCTGGATCTTCCACAGGTGACTTTTTCTTGACAACATGCATGTTGTCAAGGAAATCCTGCCACTTCTTCCAATTTGGACAAGCTTCTTCAAAATGNTATACCTGGATCTTCCACAGGTGACTTTTTCTTGACAACATGCATGTTGTCAAGGAAATCCTGCCACTTCTTCCAATTTGGACAAGCTTCTTCAAAATGGACAACATTGGGACTGGCCATGGTCAAACAATGCTTGGAAAAACGCACCCTACATGTTTTCCTTAGACAAACATCCATTTCCTTCCAAAACCAAAGCAATATATAAGGTATGGTATGTATCTTTTGTATGGCAAGTCACGAAATGCCATGAAACTTCTAAGTTGGTAAAATGGAACGGTGAGATGTTGTGAGCATCTCTCAGACAGGTAAGGACCTTAACCAAAAAACCAAATCACATCAAGCCCTGGAAGGTGCTAGATTCAAATCTTTAAAAAAACTATGGAAAAGTATGATCCGGGGAGTTCCGCCAATTTCCCGCGTTTTTCCGCCCATTTCCCGGGCAGTTCCGCCCATTTCAATTCCATTAAAATGCCAGATAGTTTGCAGTTTTTTTCTGAGTTGACTGTATGTAGACTTTAGTCTTCGCAAGCAAGGTNCGGGCAGTTCCGCCCATTTCAATTCCATTAAAATGCCAGATAGTTTGCAGTTTTTTTCTGAGTTGACTGTATGTAGACTTTAGTCTTCGCAAGCAAGGTCCGAGCTAATTGTGAAGTAACCCAGGATCCAACAAGCGGTCAAGAGCTTGGGCTTGCGTTCATTTAGGGATTCTTAACTCTTGCAACCCTTTGTTTGCTTTGTAGCTGACAGGGCGTCACAGGTTCCCAGGGTGAAAGCCAACATCTGTTTTGATGAACCAATGGATGCAAAGGACCTCGCGCAAACAGATCAAAATTACAAAAACATACAAAAACCATTCAAAACCAGGTTCTTTCAGGATCGTTTGGTTTCCGCCCAGTTGGGCCAAGTTCCGCCCAATTGTCCATTCTGAGCTGATTGTCAAAAAAAAGTGCTACTTTGGAAGTTCCAGGTATATNATCGTTTGGTTTCCGCCCAGTTGGGCCAAGTTCCGCCCAATTGTCCATTCTGAGCTGATTGTCAAAAAAAAGTGCTACTTTGGAAGTTCCAGGTATATAAAGTATATATACATCTTTTGGCTGGCAAACAGATGGGCATTTCCAGCTGTTTAGGAGAAAACTGATCATTTCCTCACACCACATATCCTGCTAGGCCCAGTGATTGGATGAACATATTAGATCATGTTTGCATATTTTGGCATCACACTTACCACCAGGTGAGTGGAACTTTCCTGGCCAGCATACCTTTGCGCTCGACGTATCTACGCATTCGGGAGAGCTTTAGCACCTTGACCTGGATCCGAATCTTGTCTCTGGTGGCGATTTCTGGCACAACGTTGGTATTTTCACGGGTGACACACTTGGTACCTGGAGGAGTCATCCTGGTACTGGCGGATGCGGTGATGTTCCCTGCTCTGTACTTGGGAGAGGGACTGACCAGGGGCTTGATGATGCACTTTGCAAAGGAGAATGCCATATTCTCAGTGAACCTGTCATCCTTCCTGGCAATTGTTCTCAACAATGTGGCTCGAACCATTGCTCCGTGGTTATCAAGGCTTAACCTTTCTGCTGGCGATGACCCTTCGGAAGGACAAAATCTCTTTGCCGCCTGTCAACTGACGTGCTGCATCTTGTTCTTAGGGATCTTTGAAGCCGGTGTTCGCCATGTCACCCCAGCGGCTCGTCCAGTGATTGTGATCGGACTGCCCAGCTTGAATGAGGCTGAGAATATTGAGGCACTGACCAAAGTGGTGGACGAAGGATGTCAACGCTACTTCCCTCAGCACCGCTGTTTGTTGGTGAATGCAGATTGTCAAAGCTCCGACGGCACGGCAGCTATCTTTGCACAGACGCAAACCCGTTGTGAAAAGGCAACGGCCAAAATTTCCTCGTTGTGGTTCAGCATATTGTCATATTGTCACCAGCTGGGGGATAAAACAATTCCCTTTTTAAGAGGCACCGAAGGACCCACTACAGTGATTGATTGCATCGGCCACGTATAGACCAACAAGCACATCTGTTTTATTTCGTTCCTCAAAAAGGAGTACCCCGAGTCACCGTTGGTTCCCCTAATATGAATAAACAGTTTCCAAAGTTATATATTTGGATAAGTTTTAGTTTCCCATTTTAAGATATTTTAAGAACCCCCAAATTATCGGCCTTTATGAACCCCCCCATCTACCCGGCATTTCCACACGTTTCCAACGGGCAGTCCCGTTGGACGTTGCCCCAGGTGTCCCTGAGAACTGCCCTCCCTGCGGAGGGCAAGGGTGCGGCGCTGAAGTTGGTCTTTTCCTGTATGGTGGAGGTGGCGATGGTGGCGATGACAGGGGCCGTTTTAAAAGATTGGAAGCCCATTCATCCCCATTCCAACCCATGGTACATCATATGGAGAAAGACAGTGGCTGTTTTGGGATAGATTCCCCATGGTTCAAGACGAACCAGTGCTGGGCGATTGTTTTTTTGGAGCTAGGAACAAAAAACAGGGGCTGGAAATGGAGTTTGACCCCCTAAACAGTGAGGATTCCATTGCAAATGGAAGTTCCTTCTCCAAAAGAGGGGAGTCTAAGCAACCAGGAGGGGGGTAGATAGAACCAAACATAAAACTAGGTTGGTCCGTTCCTCAATCTCAGTTCCAGAAAGAGTGAAGGAGAGACAGATAATGGCGGAGTCCTGTTGTGGTTGGTGGTTTCAATAAACGGTGGCCAAACACCGTCACACTGAATCAATCAAACCTACAGAAACCCGAGAAACTCCAAGCAAACCCTAAACTAACCCTGAATAAACCCTAAACCAACCATAGATAAACCTTGAGAAACACCAAATAAAGATTAAACTAACCTCAAGTAATCACTAAAGCAACGGTAAATAACACCCACACCACACCCCTAAAGAAAATCTGAACCAACCTAAATAAACCATCAACCAACCTTAAATAAGCCCTAAACCAATCTTAAATAAACCTCAAACATCCTCAAACCGACCTGAAGCAAAACCCAAACCAATCCTAAACAAACCCTAAACCATCCCTAAACAAAACCTAAACAAACCCTAAATAGACCCTAAGTCATCCCTAAACCAACCCAAAATAAAGCCAAACCAACACAATGTTCTTTTTTCAAGTTTCCAAATGATGAAACATGCTGCTGTGCAAAGTGCAGATTCTAGCTGATTCTCCCTCAAAAATGTTGCAAACGCGCTGCTAACGAGAGATTCAAGGTCCAAAAGGCTGCAAATTACCTTCTTGAATTCCAAAATGCAGCAAAGAACGGGCAAACGAGAGATTACATGACATATTTGAGCTCCGACATGCGGAAAATAGCAAGGAAAACTGCCCCAGGCTGAACAATAGACCAGAAAAACTAAAAACAATTCTCGAAACAAAACTGCACCTGCCAGAAATTGGAGGTAAGTCCCTACCTTTTCTGCAAGGTGAATGCTGCGCATGGCATATGCCTTGACACGGACCTCAAGACCATGACGCCTGAGTGGATTCGGGCCTTCAGCCTTGCATTGCAATACGACTTTGCAGTACCACGCTATCTACGACATCGGTGTGATGCTAGCTGGCGATGATACAAACGAAATCAAACATACAATATTAGACAGCTAGTACAAGTTTACTACTGAGATTTAGGTACTTTCCAGTTAAGAACCTTGCCGTGGAGAATCCATGTGTTTAATATGAAACCAATCTTCTTCAAGTCAAATCATTTACATTTTTCCATGGGAGTATCTGTATGGAGGGTAATTCCCCATAGCCACCCCAGAATGCTTCAATGGTTTCCTGGAGATTCCCTAACCAGAATACCAAGGCTAGACCCATCTAAGGATGGTTTTATAGACCCATCTAAGGATGGTTTTATCACCAACATGGTGGTGTACCCCTGCATTTGTTCCGTCTTTGGCTACGACATCCGTCAAGCCATTGGGGGCGACTTTGGATTCAGTCGCCGGGCAGCAGAGGCGTTTCTGGCACAAAGATGGCCTGCGAAGGCCCGGGAAACGTGCGTCTCAACCAGACAATTACAACAATTCTTATGGAAAAGATTGGGGGTGCAAATCATAAATGTTTTCTGAATCTATATTTTTTCTCATGTGTTTCTTACTTGATACTATTGTATATATGCACTATTGTTTCGTAGGGAATTTAAGTAGTTTCCGGATGAAATTCTCAGTCTCCGTCTGCCGGTTGCCACAAGGTGGAGAAATACGGCATCGATATCTTCATGACAACGACGGTGTTGAAACGCGGATATTCGATGGTTGAAGTGGAGCTGCCACCCAAAATCCACAATCCAAGCTTGCCAAAACTCAAGAACATGTTCCCCGAGGTCCGTTCTTTTTTTTTGAAAGTTGTTTTGACTAATTTTTGTTTTCGAGGTTTTGTTTTCAGCGGCTTTTAGTATTTTTTAAAATCATCCACTGGCCAAATGTTATGTAAATGATGTAAATGTAATGTCCCAAAAAATCAACCATTTGTTCCCGAAAGGTTGTCTTTCTTTTTGGGCCTTATTTGAAGTTAGGTCCGTTAGGTGTTGAATTTGGGATACTCAAACACAGATCTCTGGCGGCCCTGGAGGTGGTTCAAATTCTCTTAACCCAGTTGGACTGCGAGACTGTCCACATGGACTTGCGCCCTTTGCCACGAATCCCCTGGCAGAGTGACAAACCGATGACTATCCCAGAGCTCAAGGTGCCGCAGGGGGCTTGGATCCATCATGATCCATCCTGTTTCATAGGAATTCGTTGCCTTCCCCCTTACAGTGCTAGGGTGGGATTGACAAGCACTGAAGAAGTTCCTGAAAATGCTCTGATGTTCGGAGAATATACACAGCAACTGAGGGTGTGCAAAGGACAAACTTGACTCAATATGACAAGCACCCAGTTCTCCCAGGTGGATCCAGCGGTCTTTGTAAACCTCGCGGAGCTTTGCTTCAAGGAGCATCAGCAGTGCATCTTGGCGCACGCCCCAGCTGTGCTGGATATCCCTGCAGCCCTGGCCTCCCCTTTGACGGTGGATGCGGCGGCGTGGGTGCAGCTGCTCCATTGGGCGCTAACGACGGACACGGAGAGGGAGGCGGTGGTGAGGATTCTGAGCTGCTGCTTCTTCCTGCGGTCTGCGCGGCATTGTGCGGATGTGCAAGAGATAACCAATGAAGAGGTGTCAAACCACGCAGGGGGATGCAGGGGGTAGGTTTGGTTGGCTCACTAGCTGCTACTAGCTGATGATTACACTGCTTGGACTGGGGATGATGACATTTTGGATTTGTGTGTCCAAGGGAGAATATCCGTACCTGGTCCCTAGCATTTTGAATCTTGGGGTGCCCCATGTCATGGAAAAGAACCTTGATGAGGAGGTTGACAGCCAACAATTTAATGAGATGAAATCGCTGGGTTGATATAAGGAAAGAAGGTTTTGCGTGCCTTTACCAGAACGCATCTGATCAATTCTTGGGATTTCCTGTCAAAAAAGCATTGAACTTCAACCAATTCCAGGGTTGCTCCAGCCTACTATGGGTACAAGGTGGGTAAATTGGTCATTTCACCTCTTTATTTGCGAACTGAACCCTTGTGGGACATCACCAACCATGCTATCACCATGGACGATGTACATCTTCCAGGCTGAGAGTCTGGTGGTCGCGCAACGAGATGCGCTTCGGCAGAGGACCTTGCTATGAAATCGTGAAATTGTCCTGGCTGAGACAAGAACATGTCAGTGGAAAAAGGCGTGAAGTGAAGAGAATGTCCACCTTTTCGGCTTTGGAACATTGGAAGGTTCAATCATGCAGAGTCACAGGCTAAGTCCCAAAAACATGATGTTGGTTTTTGGAGCAACCAACGACACGCTCAATGCCGTTGAACCAATGGTGCTTCGGAGCATGTTTCCAGAGTGTCTTGAGACGATTAAAAAGCAACTGCCTAACACGGCTGCAGTTCATGGTTTCGTCAAGAATCAACGCAGCAAGAAAGCACGGCAAGTCTTGGAGAACAACTAAGTTCTCATGGTCACATAGCTTTCACAAGCATCATCTTCGGCTGCAGAAAGACAAACCCCGCCCAAAAAGTGCTTCACCAGTGACTATGGTGTGGTCCTGATTTATTTTGTGTGATTTTTGTTAATTCATCAATTGGAGGAAACCAGGCGGCAAAGGTTCCCCATGGTTCCCCAAATGGGTAGACATGATGTCAAAAGAGCAACACTTCTCGCGGCGATGAGTCGGGAATAGGTGGCATCGTGCCATGCAGCATGATGGCCTGAGACTTCTAGCGGTACCCTGGTGAACGTTGTGGGGGGTTGATGTGGCCATGGGTCAAAGTGGTATGGAAACATCATTCAGTGCGGCTGAAACGGAGCCACAGCTTCTGATCTGGAGAATCGGAACAGCCTCATGCGAGCTACTTACATCATGAGCTGTTGAAACCCCTGCTCCCCCCTTTTCCATGATTCAGCACTTCCCAGCAAGCACGGTTTCAGGCCCTCCTCCTAGACTTTGGTTGATGGTTTATGGACGTTTATGGTGAATAATGGTAAAGAATGTAAGACATTTAGCAAAACCAGGTTTTCTGTAGGATTTCCCTCATGCATCAAGATTTGACCATGGTCAAAAATCATATATTCTTCTCATTCAAAAGCTCAACCAGAGAAGACCCACGACTGGACAAAGGCGTGGTATGTCACCCACAGGCGCCCACGGGGATCGGAGTCTTGCCATCAGAAATGGCAAGATCGGTTTGTCCCAAAAGTGCTGGGGCATCTCCATAGTTCAATGCCTCAAACCAGGTGTTGAGATGGGTTTGTCCGACAATTGCTGTAAAATCCACCGGTTTATCATCAACCCGTTCGGACCCGTTCCCCTGAAATTGCCAAGTTCTTGAGGAATCTCCCTCATTGGTCCTTGCCCCACCCCTGGTCCAGGCTCGTTGGAAGCTTTGCGGGAAGACTTGCTGTGGTCCGAGGAGCCCCCCTGGGGTGGGAAGGTCCAAACTGAGGACACCGAGAACCGCCTATATCTTTGGTTTTTGACCACCAAAGCTACGGAAAAACAAACTACCCGACCCCCTTGGTTTGTACCATGAAACTGGGAGGGTCAACCCTGCAAAGTTTCCTTATTCGGCAAGTATTTTGATAATTATTTGTTATTTGCATGGATAATGAATGATGAAGGACAATGAAGCCGATAAGTATGGGTCATTCAACTGACACTTGACTGAGATACTGTGGTGCTTCTCAAAATCTGGGCACCAAAAGTATGACCAAGCCGGAATGATTTTGGGGTCCTCCGTACCATGAACCCACCAAATTCATCCAACTTCCCCGCGACGAAAGTGTGGTCTCTGTGGAGATTGGAGAAGCAAGTCTGGGGGGATCAACAGTTTAGGCTTGGGGTAAGGCCAGACAGCCAGTCACCAGTTGAGTTTCTGTTTGGTAAAGCATGATGGGCCGCAGGTTCTCTCCACCGTCTTGGATGAGCATGATGAGCCGCTTGCTCCAAGTCCCAGCACCAAAGGAGGCGCCTGAGTGGCGTTGGGGCATCCCAATCAGCTGGGGCTGTCGGTAAACGTGAGGGGATCACGCAACACGGCAATCTCACCAGGTAAAATGAGGATCGTTCATCAAAGTTGGGGGGTTACCTTGCTTTCAGATGACCCACGTAAGTATAAATGTCAATAACGCATAACCGGGGGGTTGCCCCACTTCTAAACTTGTAAAGAGTATAGTTATTTTACCATTAAGAAGTGGGCTCTACTTCCTGTAGAAGTTTGGATCTATCAGAAGGACGAATAGCCGCTTCTTGAAAATAAAACCAGCCCAAACAGATAAGCTTTGAATTTGGCTGCTGGGGCTCACCCGGCCTTCTGCCAACTTCCCTGCCAGGTCAGCCAGTGCCAGCATCAAGTCCATCACAAAGGAGTACAGGGACCAGGGCAGCCACAGCGCCCACGCAGGCCCTGAAAGTGGCTGGGAATCCTTTTGAGTTTGAGACTGCAGGTGGATAGCGAAGATGGTTGACGTGTTGATGAGCGATATCACCAATGGAAAGCATTGGAAAACTATATACCCTCCCGTAATCACTGATAATTTTCTGATTGACACCTCGATTTTGGGAGGATTTCCCATTTCTATCTTTGATCACTGCACGGTATATGATACACAATGTACAGTGAGCTCAGTATACATATGAAAAATGTCATTGACAATTGACTGTCCAAGTCTCTGGCAGGTGAGCGAGTGGTCTCGGCCCCTTGTGGTGGAGCACAGTTTCTGCCCCACACTCAGCGTGGAGCGTTCCCACAGGGAAGCACCTACCCCGCAGCCCCGCGACGAGGTCGAAACCAACATCGGCAGTGCCCACTGGCACGTTTCAAGGGTTATAAACAGTTGGGGATATGTTTGACCCCAAATCCCCAACATCACTTTTTTTTAACCAGCAAAACTCGGATGTTGTGCAACAAAAGATACGCAATTATATAACATATAAACTGGCGGACATCGACCAAGAAGCACTGCAGAAAACCTTTGGGGTCGATGCTGGTCTTGGCTTGTGAAAATCGGGTCTCTGCGGCAGGTACACTGTCTCGAGCTCAGAGAGGAGAGTTGGTGGCTATGGGTCAAGATGAAAAACCCAACCAACTACAAGGTGATTCTGAGATATTCCAATTCCAAGTGTTGAAGTATTCTATAGAGGAGCAACTTTTGGAGTGCCATACTACATATATCATCATATATCATCACATATCATCACATTATATATATATATAATATATATATATATATATTACGTACCGTACCCCTGCATTTGGACTTATGGCCCAGCCATAACAATCCAGGTCCATGTTGCGGCGGACCTGTTGAAGGGGGAGTCCTTTGGAAGACTGCGCAGGCGGTGGAACAGCCGACCTTGGATGGTTGATGGTTTTCAAAGGCCTTGAAGGCCTTAACTTTTCACATCAATAGGGTATTCCAAAAGCAAGTGGTTCTTTACTCATGTGACAGGATGTGAGTCTTGAACAGCTCCATTTTGGGGTATCCACCTTTTGTTGGACAAACCCACATCCATTCTTGCCAGCTGTATGCCGATGGATGGTTTTGTTTAGGCCCCCAAAGACCTGCCACATCTTCTCAGGCGCGGCTATGGCTTCAAGCTGCACAAGCAGCGGAGGGGTTTACCTGCAGCGTTTGGGCCCCCAACAGCCCCTGCAGTGGGATTGGCTATAGTAAAGTTGTGGTGTTTGAAAAAACTATTGTTCAAACATGCTCGTACCAGCAATACCAGCATGAACGTATATGGATGTATATGGGTATGTTTACACATGTGCCATGGTAGAGTTAGTTGGATTAGAAATCACCCATATTGGAGGATGGCAAAAATACCACCATTAATTGGGGTGAACGACGCGATTATTCTTGGAATCTCATTCACAGTGAGATGACCATGCCCCATCTCCATTTCCGAAGCCTCCCCCGACCCAATTTTGGCTTGTTTGAAGGGAACGTCTACAGGAACCCATGGCTTTCTAGTTCTTACCTTCAAATATAAAGGCTTTCCTATAGTTTCCCATGGTTATCTTATGGTTATCCCACGGTTTTCCTTAGGGATCCTATGGTTTTTCTATGGTTTCCTGCAGATCTTGCAGGTCTTCTCAGTTCGGCTTCCCGGGGATGGAACTCACCTCCCGCTCGAACTGTGCTGACGTGGCGCGCCGCAGGCTGGGATGCAGAAGTTGATTTTCTGCAGATCTATTGCAACTAATGTTGGATAATGCTGGTGGGCATTTTTCTATGATACCTTAAGTTTTATTTGTCGATGTTTATCTATATACATTGTTGATGTGTCTTTGTCTATACCTTGATGGTGGGTGAGATTTGCGTTTGTCTTGACCTGAGAGATGTCCCAGCTTTTGGTCAATTTCGTAGGGAAAATGAACGAACATGATGAGAAGCCATGGGATGAAATGACGGTCGACGTTTTGAGATAACTCCATGTGGATTTTTGAATTGCTGGATTGATACTCCGCATACTCCTATAATCTCTCGTGAATATCATTCCAACGTATCATTCCAAAATTGTGTATCCACCTGTGCATTGTGGATCATTGTGGCCAATCTGGCACTATTTGTGATGCACATTCCCACTTACAACATCAGGATATCGCTGACTGTTCAATGAACGAAGCTCCAGTTGATAGCACATTTCTCTAGACTTGGAACACGGTAAGTCCGCTATCTGGAGCATATGGACCATCATAGGATCCTTCAGTATCACCAGTCCCACATGAAAGTCAGACATTTAAAAAAAAACAAGTATCCCAGGACTGGATTCCCCAACCACAAAAATCATCAGAAATCAAGCAACCCCCCAAATTAAATCTGCAAAATTGGAATTGGATATCCAACAAAATTGATTGCCAACGGATCAGATTTGTGCTTCAGCGAGGAATCTCGCACCAACGTTGGAGCGGTTTCCTGTGCTCAAGACCTCTGGTGTGCGCGGTGGGGCCCAGCTACTCGAAAGCCGGTATTTTTCACAAGTATTGTAATGACCCAGAAAGATTACATAAATGGGAAATAACCATGTATATTACAACCATAGATTTTAATAAACTGGCAAAATTCTTGCACGTTTTGTTTTAACGGTCAATTCTCCATGGTGTTCCTTTCACAAATAGGGAACGACCATTGTAAGCACAAGCGTGGGAACATTGAACCATCAAACATGAGGATAGAACCATATAGCCACCTTGATATGATATTTGGGTGTGTCTGAAAATAGGCTACGCGAGTGCCTGATTGACCAGCGGATCTTTGGATACAATTTTTTTTAGTCGAACCCAGATCGGAAAATGAGAATGATGGTCATACATCTAAGTCAAGTACGGTTAGTAGGCTAACTATCCCAAACAGGTTTTTACTTTTTTGCTTGCAGCGGGGCAGGGGGAGGTTCGCAATATCTCCAGAGCTTGGGCCGAGTCAGGTCCACCTCTACCTGACCTGGAAGAGATTGACGTTGGGGGCCCGGCCTGAAAGCTGTTGATTTTCATTGTCCGTTGCATCCTGGCCTGGCAGAGTATGCAGATGATATCCCTGTTGCTGTTGGGTTCTACCCTGATTCTTCTTCTTCAACCGTTGGGGATATTCGCATGATCATTGTTCACATCCTTGTTTTCGTTGCTTAAAATCAGCATGCTATCGTTAGTGGTTGTATGTGGCAGTATGTGGTTGTCCTTTTTTGCTACTGTGTGTAATAAAGTTGTTGCAGACCAACTTTTCTTGGTCCCCACAGGATGGTGCAAAATCGGGCTCCATTATGCTCCATTGTTGTTGCCCCGAGGCTGCCGATGCAGCGGCGGCATGGAGCAATCCACAGAAGCCAAAGGCGCTGGTATGGGACGGTGGAAGGCTTTGACTTATAGGTTTCTTGGACTGTTGGATGGGTCAAACCCACAAACATTTTTTCCCCACAAAAATGGTGATTTGATTCTATATGATTTGACGTACATATCCCCCTATGTTTGGACGGCAATTGAATTTCAACGCAGGAACTTTTTCCCTGCGGGTCTATTGGCAGAGAGGTCCCCGAAATGTTGCTACTTTCAGTCATAAATTCTACCCCCATAGGACCTTTGAGAGTGCCTTTGAGAGTGGCTTTTTGGAGGGCAAGGCATCCTCAGAATCACTGGTTCCAAACTCAAGACGTCCCATCACAAAAATCAGTAGCCAACAATCTGAGGGCGAAAAATACCATCCCACCATGAGAAGTAGCTGTACGTGAAGAGTATCTAAGGACGCACCAAACATCAACCGTGAAGAATCTGGATGGGTTCCAACATTTCCAAATTGGAGATGAAGCCCCTCTGCCAGGTGCAGCGACAGGTGCAGGAGCCTCGTTTTCGACTGGATCGACCATGGCTGGCAGGGGCTGGGGAGCTCAGGGTGGTGCCAGGGGAACGGGGGAGGTGCTTGTACCTTTGCCACCAGAATGCATGTTGAAGGGAACCCGTGCGCAATTTGAAGTTCCACCAGATTCCGGTTTCAATCATTGCAACTGCAGGTTGCCAGGGTGGGTCTTGCGCACCAAAAAGGGTACCAATAGGCTAATAATAGGTCACAATTCGATGTGTTAGACATCCAATGAGATAACGATCATCCTCCACCCCCGTAGCCAGCGCCTGCCGTGCTCAGAATCCCCAACCGCGTCTTTTTGAGCGCCTTGGATTGCACCTGGTGGGTTGCTATATAGTTCTGGGCCCCACTGAGAAGAGCCTTCCGGGAATTCAGGGGCTTGGGATCGCACAGTGACTATGAACCATGTCTACTGTAAGAAAGATGATTTGTACCACCTTTCAGAACATGTTTTCTTCGATCTCTCAGGCAAAATGCATCGCATTGATGTGGCTTTTGAAAACATCGTACCCCAAAAAATGCATTGGTTAATCAGCTTTTTCAACATATTTCAACTGGCCATTTGGAGGGTCATTTTTGGAGGACCTCATTTTGGTGAGTTCCAAACATCCCCACATCTCCTGTCTTCCCTCAGCGTGCCTTTCAGGCGCCAAGTGGGCGGGCTCTGTGTTTGGGCAGCCCAGCAAAAGGTGAATGCAGTGAAATTGGTGGGAGGTGAAGAGAAGTGGGATTCAATAGGGAAATCATTGGAATTCCACTGTTTCCCCATTGGAAGGCCATTAAATAACAGGGCACAAATGGAATTTTAATGGAGAAAACAATGGAAAATACTGGTGAACAGCACAGAAATCATGTATACTTCATGGGACATTTAGTAGGATATCGGATTTACCCTCTGGTAATCAAACATAGCAATGGAAAATCATGAAGATTGATGCAGTACCCAGCTGTCAGCCTCCATCTACATAGTTCGGGATATTTCCATCGCCACGTTTGATTACCAACGGGTAGAATCAATGAAGAAAAAGATGGTTCAACAGAAGTTGGGATGTACAGTGTACAGCAACATCACTGAATTAACTAACATGAATTGGAACCAACAAACATGAGGAATGCTGTAACCGCATTCTCCTTATGTCCTTGTTTTGCAGAAAAAGTGCAGAGGATGTTGCCGGTTCAGGACAGGGCGAGGATGACAGCAATCCTCCCTGGTGTTGATTAAGTACAGTTCCTGGTGTCCGCATATTTTTCTCAGCTAAGATCTCATGTTTCCCCATGTTGGTAGGCTGACTCCCTACTTTTCCCGGGAAACATTCTTGTATCTTCGTTTTTTATTCCAAGATGTCCGACTCTTCCAGGCTGGGATTGCTCACATCCAGCACTCATCCATAAATTTGCGGGGTCACTGATTCTTGTCTTCCCATTGGTTCATCCAGCATCGAAGAGGAGAACCTGTTGGGAAGATTTTGAATATAGTTTTAAGTTTCTTCATATTCATCAATCATTATTGACCGCTACATTATTAGTCGCTATTAACATGTACGAAATATTAACCACTAGTTATGACATGTTATGACCACTATATACATATATATATGTATCCAATTAACAACTATGAACATCAAATTAATCATTATTAATCACCAACGAATCACTATGAACCACTCATGAACCACCAAATATATCATGTTTTTTTTTTACCGGTTAACTTCAATTTCGCCAATCCCAGGGTGAAATCGGCCAAGCCCCAAGGAGCCAGAGGACGAAAACGACTTCGCCAGCTTTCCATCCAAGGCGTCCAAGGTCGCGCCGAGGGCGAGAAGTGCTGCGGCAGGTGGGAAAATGCTGTTCTGAAGTGTCGGGGATGGAATGGGGATGGAATGGGGTATACCGGAGTTTCAGAGAAAACCCTAGATGTTTGGGGGGGTTGATGTGGGAATTCATCAGCAATATCCACGAAAGTAGAGGGATTTGACATGACAGCTTTAGATGATGTTTGCAAGGGCATGGTCTATATAAATTTGGGGTGCCCAGGAATGGGGGGGTTACCCCTTACCAACAAAATTGCCAATTTTGTATCTTGCAGCCTTTTTTTCCGACCCCCCGGAAGCCAAATCAGCACGATGCTACTGTTACCATCGTTTTTTCAGGTGACGCTCCAAGAAAGTCAGCCTCCACACAGCGGCTCGTCTCACGCGGTTACATGGGCATGGGGTGGTTGGGGTAAGACAGACATAGACCATGTCATATCACGTCTCCTCAGACAAACAAAGGGTTGAATGGGCTGGTTTGGCAGGGTTGCTCTGTCCAGTTTCATCTGGGACATCTCGCGTTGCAATGTGAGGCAAAGCAAGGAGCCCGAAAAGAAGGAAAAAAAGAGCCTGAAAAGCAAGTCAGGATCCCAGCATACTGTATCTGCAATCATCCACTTTTTTCCAGGATGTTGAAGATATCTCATGAACGCCTGGGCATTTCTGAAAAGGAGGATCCCAAAACCACTGGTTCCCCATCAAACCATGACTCATGTTGGATGAATTTTGGGGGTCCTCACGGATTCTCCTCCAACCGGGTCAGTTTTATGGAAAGCTCCAACCATTTTGCGAGGCTCAAAGAGGCCTTCATGAAGCAGATGCCTTGCCGGCTGTGTTCAGCTCTCGCAGCGCCACCTGCAATCTGAGTTTTGTCGATCTCATCATGACATTGCCATAGATGATGATAGTGTAGCTGGAAAACACCAAACTCATCCGAATTCCTCTTATTTCAAGTTAATTGATAGAAGCATTAGAAACAAATTCAGCTAGATGCAATTCCGGAACAACTTGGGCTGTCATTTTATAGATGGCAATTGTTGGATATCACCCATTTTCAGTCACACGCCAGGAACGACCAGAAAGACATCATGGAGGGGGTGTGAGACTGGCTTGCTTTGCAGGAAAAATCTGATCCAAAGGGGCCAAAGTTCCATGGAGTCGAGTTGATCTGATCCGCATTCTGCACTCTTCCACTCTCAAAGCTTATGGGTTTTGCAACTCTCTACTTTGTGGGTCGGCCTCTCCCAAAAACTCTTCACAGTGGTTCACAGTGGTTCGCAGCAGGGCAAGCGAAGCCACGCGGGCGCGACGGAGGACCGGTGAAAGGATGTTTGAAACGAAATGGGTGTAATTAGTTTCTGAAAAGAGGTCAATTCACAACGGTGGCCCAGCGAAAAACTGAAACCAATTGGCTTCGTAGATTTGAATCGACTATATAGTTGTATCATGTTGTAATTATCCTGTATCCTTTTGATTCAGTATGTTCATCTACCCAATTCTTGTTGGATCCTTAAGCCGTGGATGACCGCGCTTGTGACGCTCCTATTTTTTTGTCGATGAGGGCACTTTTGACCTTTGCAGCAAGGTTCCGGCTGGGAATCATTTTCGGGAACCCCAAGACTCCATTGATGTATCATCATGTTCACCAGTGAAATGGTAATTTTAAATGATAAATTAACATAAACCAACCAATTGTAGGGTTCATAATTTTGAGTCATACCCAAATGGCACTTTTGGGATGAACATGAGATGTGGAAGTCAAACACATTGAACCGCTGCGATGTTTCTGATGCTTTTCAGGAGTAGTGATGGAGGTGGTGTCTGTGGGGGATGGGCTTTGGGGGCTGGGCTGATGTCTCTCAGTGCCACCTATTGGACATCAGGACATCCTTAAATCCTTATTTCCAGATGGGCCAGATGGGAAAAGATCAACACACGGATAATTGGGGGATCCACAGATTCGGTGTTCACATTTTAGCCGCTGAACAAAGCAGCTCTTTTGCAGTGCATGATAAATTAATCCATCTTCTTTTGGGAAACATCCTTTCTCAGCTGTATCAGCAACCTTTGGCCTATCACCCATGGTGGAACCATCACAATGCCAGCAAAACCCTGTTCATTTGATACTATAATGTACTACAATATGTACTGTAATTAATATGTGAATAATTATATGACACTGTTCAAGAACTGAGAGATTGGTTTCATTTCAAGTACTTGTGAACTCATCGCACTTGGTACGTGCAGTGCTTTCATAACCATGGTGACTCGTCAGAAAACCCAGTGACCACAGGAACCAGGGTGGAGGAGCACTTGGCTCCTCCAAGCACGTGGACGTCTTAAAAATCACAAGTGGTTCATCAATCACAACAAATCAGGCTTGGTTCACCCAGTTCTATCTATGGATGTGTATATATACCTGTAGGATTCTATAGGTCATGATCCAAACTGGCAAGTTGGATCGACATACACGCAGGGAATCCACTTTGAAACATGCCGAAACGCTAAAGCCTGTCACACCTTGTCTGTCGCCAGGCATGAGATTCCATGTCTCAGCGCCCAGTGACAGGCTAACGTTGGAAGTTGGAGGACACCCAGCAATTGGTATTCAAACAGTCTTCCGAACCAGGGAGTTAATAGAGTCTGGAACTGATTTCTAAGTGATGCTGTATTGTTACATATACTATGTGATTCTGTTTCATGTAGATTTTTGCCAATCTCCCAAAGGATTGTCATTTAGTCATTTATATATCAACTATTTTCAGGTGCAGTCACTTGCTTGACACTCGTCACCCTCAAAATCGACCAGCCAGGCAAGAACGGAGGCACCAGAATATCTGCTGGCTATCCACCTTTACAACCTTCTGGGGTTGTCTCAAAATATGGAACCTCGAAATCCTATAAAAATCCTATTGTAGTAATTCATGTCATTTTGGGGTTTGGGTGATTCCGAACCAGCTTCACCACACAAATAAGTAGTTATATAATTGTTCGTTGATTTAAGAGACCAACAATGACTAATCCACTACCAAAAGAACAAGCAGGTAGATGATTAACCATGAGTTTGAACTATTCGATATTCTAAAATTATTTCATTACATATTTCGATATTCTACAATTATTTCATTATATTTCATTAGCCCATTCAACAAGTCTTAATTGATATTGATTAATCAGAATGATTCTTGACTTCAGAACTTGTTTTCTGATGCGGCCCTGCTCCAAGGTCGCATCTACTGGAGAGGAGGACTCTGAAGAGGTGATGCGATGCTTCACATAGAATGGGAAAATCCAGGGATGCCATGGATGATATGGAAATATATGGTAAACAAACATCCACAAGTCTATGGAAAAATGGATGGATGACATGGAATATATGGATGTAAAATATGGATGTAATATGGATGTAAATTGATGTGTAACTCAGAGATATTCAGACTTTGTTATTTTGGAGATGAGCCGCGAGTGCTTCCCACGTCGAGAAACCCCGTGGTTTCCTCACGCAGGCCCCAAAGACAGGCTTGTGGCGGCTTCACCATAAGGACCCAAGGGCATCTCTGCAGTGCATCGCTAGTGGTTTCCTAAGTCATGGGGCTACCCCCAAAATGGATGGTTTATACATGTTTACAATGGAAAATCCGATTGAAATGGATGATTTAGGGGGTACCTCCATGGGTTGGACACCTCCATTTTTTCCATTGTGATCCGTAACTTGGCATGTTTTGGCCGAGGAGTGGCCGGGTGATCAACTCTCACTGTCCAAGATGGCAGATCACATGCGCACGCCTCCCTCGCCAGATGTCGCCTCATCCACCACATGTGACTCTTTTTTGGGCAATGTTTCAGATATTCTCAGGTTGTTATGTCCTGCACCCGGCGGGCAACACATCAAAAAAGTAGGCGCATGTCATCATCAAATTTTATACCCTCTGGTTATTTAACATAGCCATGGAAAATGGCGAATTTTGGATGATTTTCCCAGCTAGAAACCTCCATTTAGTTCGGGGATTTTCCATGGCTATGTTAGTCATAACCAGAGGGTACACAGTCGCTTGCCCCATCGGTAGGAAAGCAAGCGGTCACGCCTCTACAGAGCCGGGCGGCCGAGAGACGAGAGGGGCCCGGAACTTGAGACGTAGCTATTGAAAATGGCCATAGAAATAGTGGATTTTCCGATTAAAAATGGTGATTTCCCACAGTTATGTTCGTTTACCAGGGAGTAGATGTTATACCAATCCTGTTTGTACATATTGGTTTTTGAATACTTTTGAGTCGTTGTTGGCTTAGTTACTCGCCATCATCATTAAGAAGGTGTCAGCAAATCAAAAGTGGGATGTATTTATGTATTTGTTTCTTTTTTTGGTGGCACATTTCAGGCCTTTGTCTGCCTTGGCTGTTCTGCTAGATTCCGCTTAAGGGCTTTGGGAAGTGTTTGTTGCGCTGACTTGCAAGAAAATGTTTGGTGCTGGTGGTGTCATCAATCAAGCTAGCATTATGATAATTATGGATACTGTATATGATGGATAGAGGATGCATATCTGATCGATATCATGGATATATGATGGTTATTGATGCCAAGGGCCAACGAAGAGCCACGTTTTTCCAGGGTGTTCCTTCTTTGAACTTAGACATGGTCGTCGAAAGCCTGTGAGGTGACGACATGCAGAAGGCCCTGGGATCTCCGTTGTTGGAACATCTATGAATTAATCATAATTGATCCTTTTGAATGATGAAAAAAATCTCAGGTAAATGGAGGTCTTGCTGGGACAATCAGTTTAAATGGAGCTGGACTGGAGTTTGATGCACTTCTGAGTTTCCCACCAAAGGTCATGAGATAAGATAATATAGAACACACAATGGCATGCCGTGCAAAATTGTTGTCAATCTTAGGATACAAGGGAAGACTTTGGTTCATGCAGGTAATGCCATTTCTGGCAAACTTGGGGATGAGTTCTGTTTTTTGCGTTTACCCCATATCCACATATATCCACATTACATCAATCTGCCTACTACTTCCAACCTTTCGGGGCCTCCGGCCTTGATGTGAGACAAAAATGTGACCCATCCCGGCTCGAGTCAGGAAAGTCTGGCCTGCGCAGGGTTTTTGCATCGGACAACGGTTGAAGCGGATTGGTCTTAAAATAGGGCACCGCCAAAATCTACTGTTTGAGAATTTGTTTGCGGATGAACACACCCGTAGAGTGCGGTATCCTACATACATGGAGCAACCGAAACCAAACGAGTCCAGCAAAATGTCTTCACTTTGAAATGAGCTCTGTGCTACAACGTTCTATTGACTTCTTTTTCATTGATCTGCCCTGTAAAAACCTGACCCGCACGGCCCGGGAGTCCTGTCATCACATGTCGGGCCTCTACACGATCTTTGACTGCCTGCCGCGAGCTTGGCAATGGTGGTTTGAATTTGGCATAGCAGTCTCGTCAGTCAGCAGAGGTCCAAATTCACTTGCAAAACAATTTCCAGAGTCATTCAACAGAACAAAGCAGGGATGAGCTGATGAGCTATGCTATCATATGCTATCCATATCACAATATCCTCACAGGATGTTTCAATGGATTGGTTTAAGGGAAAATCTATGGGATGAATTTTTACCACTAAATATGGGGGTGTCCCTTTCCAGTTTCCTCTTAAACCAATCCATTGGATGTTACTCGTAGTGAGGACGGAAGGTCGCCCCTTTGCTGCGCGGGTCCTACATGAGGCCAGCGGGAAGTGTGGCTATGGCGAAATGATGGCCACAACGGGGGAAGATAGGTGATGTTCACCATGTTGCCTCTATATGTATTCATGTTTCTTTTAAACCCCGAGTATTTGGGGTGTTGGGTACTTTTTATTACCCTAATTTCAACAGATGATTCAGAAGATGACCATCATTAGCAATTTCGGAGTATAACCCATTGGTGGACAAACCAGGGAACACTTGACCATATACCGTATTCCCTATTCTTTGGGACCTCAATTTTTGGTTTCTATATAATCTCATTATCATACACCCCAAATTTGAGACATGTAGAACCCCGAAAAGAGGTCTTTTTCAAGAGGAAATCATTCTCCCACGTGCAAACTTTGCAGGTGGTTCATCACTGGGCCCAATCGGCACATGAACTTGCATCGTCCGGGGGCCCGAGATTGGGTGGTAGTGGCAATGCCCCTTCGTCAAAAATGTGGACTCTAAACAGCTTATCTTGGAATATCTTAGATCTATGGTGATTTTGTAGGTCATAGTATAGTCATGGTCTTTGGGCAGAGGTCAAAATTGGGTACCCCCAATAATTAGATGGTTAGTCACCAAAAATATCATACAAAATCTGTGGTCCCATAGGGCCATAGGGCTTGAGTGTTGACTCATCCCCCCTGAGATCATGCATGATCTCAGGGGGTCCAAGCCACTAAGGTTTGGGGCTGGCAGGGACCTGGAGCGTTTTGGCCTGTGCTTCCTGCGCCGCGGAGGTCCGGGTGGAGGAATGACAGGGAAAAGATGGGAGAAGTGGTGATTTTCATGAGGGAAATAAGGGGAAAATGAAGGAACAATATAGGGACACATATGGGAAAACATATGGGAACATATGATGATAAACCACGGGATTTTGGCGTGAAGAACTTTGATGACAACCCCAGTGAAAGGTGAGTACGTAGATGCTAATCAAAGTAAGTGAAGGACTGCGGCTGGAATCTCTGGAACCCCCCAAGTTTTAGATCTTTTTGGGGTGAGCCCTCCACCCAGTCCGATGCAACTTTCCTTTGATCAGGACTGGAGCAGAGCATTCCATTTGGCAAGCACGCCAGAACTGCTGTGCCCCGGCAGCTCTTGGGGTGCAACGTGGATGGTCGATGTAGGCTTTTGAATGATTTATTTAATGATTTTCCTCATTTTTCTCTCAGTGTCAGCAAGTCATTGCAAGTATGGTAGCTATTTGAGTGAAGAGACTGGGAGGGATTAGAGCTGGCTGTAGTTTTTGTCTCTCAACTTGTCGCTTGCTTCCTGTATGCGGGAGATTTGTGTTCCAACAGATGGTTATGGGTCAAAATTCGGGACGGCGCACCTGGACCTAAATCTGTGAGCGCAATGTTTGGTCCTGACCCAGGGTCTTAGTTCAGTTGACAGCTGCAGGTGCATTCCGATCTTGACAATCTGCAGGCACCGGTGCCGTGAGTTGTGGCTTGGACCCGGACATGTTTCACCACCTGAACTATCGTCACTTGGGGTTGATCTAGTCATTTGGGTAGGGACCCAGCATATTCTGATATTCCATGATATTCCCATAGTGGTTGGTGGATGTTTTCAACATAGTCCAAGAAATATGCCGCTATGCCACAAACATGTGGGTCAAGATAGGCGGGGTACCGGATGGGTTCATTTTCAAAAGCATACAGCACAGATACAAATCTGTGGTTTACCGGACCTTCAATTCGATGCCGTTCACAGAATTGTACCGACGTTTTGTCGGGTCATATCTGGATATGTCTTCATCTTTGTCAGTTGTAGATGTGCTAAACTCCAATCTCAATTGGTGTGTTTAAGTATGTTCAAGCCGCGTTTCAGTTGGATGTGGCTGCAACTGGGTCAGGTCAGTTGGATCCAGGACTGCGATCTGAGCAAGGAGGGGCAGAAGGTGTGCCTGGGTGATGGACAATGCTGCGCCCCCCATCTTAGCAGGGCAGCAATAGAGCAAGCCAAAAACATCTGGACATCTGGCCATGGCAATATATTGCAATCAGCAACAGCTGGGATTGGCATTCCCACTTTGAACCATTTGAGGTTTGCTCAACTCGTAATGAACTTCGAATTCTACGTATGCCTGGGTACATCATGTTGCATCCCCCGGCATCATTCGCCATCGGGACCCCGGTGAGGCCTGCGACAACGCCTTGGACCTGGCCCTGGAAGTGGTCGGCGCCAAAGGCTTGCCGGAAAATCCACCATTTAGCTCGGGGATTTCGCAGCTAGCCACGTTCGATTACCAGAGGGTTGACGGATCAAGAAACCCTGTGCATTTGAAAAAAACACTGCAGTTGTTGAACCCAAATTTTCCTGAACATTTCCATTTATGTATTATAATCCAAGTTCATCCATCTCTTCATGAATCTTCTGCCCTCCCCTGTCACCCAATGAAGTCCATCTCCCTCGCGAAAACACTCGTTGCCAGATTCATCAGAAGGCTTGGCTGTGCAGGCGTCCTGTGGACGGGTGATTGTTGGTTCGGGGGGTATATTGCGATCTTGGGGATAAGCCTTCTAAATGGCTAAACGGTAGCTTAAAGAATTATATAAGTTCGAGAAATGTTGGTGGCTCATTGATGGCTGCTAAAACATGCTAAATATATTATTCTTAAACCATCTTAAACCATCTTAAACCTACTACTTATGTGCCTTTTTTGTGCAGTGAATCTAGAATAATTAGCCAAGTTGATCCCTCAGGGGATGTTTCACCTCATTGCTGGTGGAGGTCTCCGCATCCACTGGTTTTGGAAAAAGATGTTGCAATTTTGGGATATTAACATGATAATACATGATATAACATAACATACTAACATACGCGTATAATGTCTTGTAAATCGTTTTTTTCTGACACCCAAATGGGATCTCTCCACTTGGAGGATTGCTTTGAAGGAAAACAACATACAGGCAACCATGGTTTCTGATCAGCAAACTGTTAAACTCGAGTTTCCCTGCAAATCTTCCAATCCTGCGGATCTGACTTGGGGACATTTGGGATCATCCTGGCATGCTGGCTACCGTTCAGTTTGTGATCGCCCAGGCATGGCATATGATGCATATATATGCATATTATGTTATACGTAAAAGGCACCCATGCAGATTCAATGCACATGGTAAATACCGACCCGCGGAAGACTCTTCGGATTGGAGGTGTGGACCTTCCGCGCGAATCAGATCCTGTCTGCTGCTAAGCCGTTGAATCGACGAAGTCTTGCGCCGCTAGCAAGTAGACACATATTTGTTAGATTCGAGGAGTTGTACTTGCTATAGTTGTATAGGGATCACTACGATCACTACAATGGATCTTATGGGAGCCCTTGTCATGTCTTCCCAGATTCTTCTAGCAGCAGCACAACTTCCATTCTTCACATTGAATATATCAGACATGTGCCTTGCAGCTAGATTGCTGGAAGATGCTCGAAGTGTCCAAGACCGGCACCGTACTTTTTTTTTGTTGTGTCCCCAAGGAGTTCTTTGAAAACATCTGCTTGGACCGAGAAGTTGATTGCTGCTGGTATTGACATCACAGTGCTGCCCTGAACAGTTTGGGAAGTGCAGAGATCCATGGCAGGTCGACAACTGTGAGTCAGCTGTGATACTCTTATTTTCTGTGGGTATACCGGAAATTCGGAAAGAAATCCGAAGGATTTCTATGGATTTTTCATTTTTCCTGGGTCAAGAGGGATGCAAGTAGTTTCACTTCAGCTTCATATTTACTGTAGGCAATTCTTGCAGCGTTGCAGTTGGTACACACCTGCTTCTGAGGTGATGAAATTGGCGGAACCCAGGACAGCAGATGGGGCACAGACGGGAAACCCATGTTGAATGGGAAATCACCTACAAATGACGTGATGGAATTGGGTGATTTCCCATTGTCAAATTTGATTATCAGAGGGTTACTAGGAGGTACAGTACACCTCAAGAGCAATTTGCAGGAGCGGGAAACCAGAAGGGGCACTTCCAGTCTCAAGAAACGACTGTGTACTGACACCCACAGCACAGACGGAATGCGCCAACTGGGCAGGCAAGACTCTGAATCAGAACTTTCTTTGTCATGTCCAGTGTTGAGCCTTCAGATTTTGGAATTGAGCTATTCTAGTTTGTTGATTAAATAAATCCACGATAAATCACGTTGAATCCACGATTTTGGCGAATGAAATCATCAAGGCAATCAAGTCTCCGGGCACTGGCACCAGGAGTGAGCTTCTGCAAGTCCAGGGGGTGAAGGTGGCAGGGGACGGTTCGTGCGGAGGAGAATTGGTTCAAGGGAACACATGGAAGTTCATTGGAGGAAGACCTGACATGGCCATTCACAAACATAAACTCCTTCAAGGCCGGACAAGGCAATTGGTTGACCAGCTTTCAGAGTTACAGCTGGCACTGCTGGCAGGTGGTATCAGTGGCCAGCACGAAGTCCGCAGTGTCGGGGGACCTGGTTGCAGCGTTCGTCCTGGATTAAGCTACTGTGGTTCACTGCAAAGACCATGGTCGAGCCAAGTATTTTAGCAGTCACATCACCAGCCTAGGTTTCTTTTTCCAGCCTGCAAGTCATTCCCATAAAGCAAATCCAAAGGCTTTTACCAAAATGTTGATCATTCATCAAGCATTTGCCAGCCATCTACTTTCTTCAAGACTCATTTTATGGGAATCTGGTGCCACTATGTACCACTGGTTTATCATTCTTTTCACCCTTTTTCATTTGGCAATACCTTGTGGTATCCCCGATTTTTGTTGTACAACTCCACCTCTCAGGCGTCGGTTCTTGCGCCAGCGGCTTGCCGTGCAGATCTCCATTGATCTTGAGCTGTTCTTTGGCTGATCTTTTTCAAGCATAGCTGGGGATGTGCCATGATATATGTCATGTTTTCTCGGGGGAAACCAGCGGAAATGTCAGCAATTTTTAGCTGATCCACGATCATGGGCATTACTTTTCATGTCTATCTGGGATTTTGCTCCTAAACAGGGTTGAAGCTGATGCTATCAAACAAGCAAATCAGGTTAAATTTTGAAGGGCAGTAGTGTGTTTTGAACCCCAAAGGACAAGATGATTTGGGAAATGGACGCGTGATTTTTTACGATTGAACTCTTCAGTTTGTAGAGGTATGTAGAGGTTTCTGACTCAGAGAGACAGCTAGGCCGATGCGCATGGAACCGGCGGTGGAGTGGAAGATGGAGAGCTTTCAGATGGTCTTCCTGGCAGGGTTTGATGACCAGAAATGGTCAGGTTTTTGCAGAACACCACATCAAGATAGCAGATTTTGGGTGCAGTTTGGAAATTTTCGGTCTGAAACTTTGGGAGATTTTGAGGGGCTATCTTGCCAGGACTCCAATCCTTCAAGGGCGGTGTCTTGCAGCTGCCGGGAATCCCAGGTGGATGTCCCAATTCTTCGGGGATTGGTGCTGCAACCGAGGCGTTCCAGTCGTCCTTCTGGTCCCAGGGCAGTATGAGGAGCCAAGAGGGCAAGACGTGTCAGGGGGCAGATCAAATTCAGAGCATTGCATGAGGATTTGGGTGTGTCTGAAAATGGGGTAAGTATGGGTATAATTATACCCCCAAATAACAATTTTGGTAGGGAATAATGATGATAATCCATGGAATGCGGGATACCCTATTTTCGGACAAACCCATTTGTAGCTACAACATGCTACAACCTTTCTATTCCATTTGTGAGATTTCGCATACTTGCGAATGATGGTTTTCATTCATTTTCATTGCTTTCGACTATGAACATTTACCAAGAATCTGAAATGGCAGCGGACATTTCCCCACTTTATTTATTTGGATGTGTCTGGGTATGCCTCCCAGTTCCATCCGTTTTCGCCATTTTCATGGGGACATTTCTGGGAAAATGATGCTCCACCAGTGGAATTACGGGTGCTCAATTTTCGGACAAAGCCATTGTATAGTTGGTTCCTCCGGATATCTCCAACCTATTTAGGCAAAATGATGACCACAAGGGGGGAAATCAGTGATTTTGCGTGATTTTACATTAAGCCAATTTTTCGGACCAAATGTGGGATGTTGCCAGCAAACCTGACAATCATAAGAAATTCCATGACATTCCGACATTCCCATTCTATTACATCGTATCCCGACTACTGGGTAAATCATGGAATTCCAACTTGGTTTGCTGGACAAATCACCAGTTCGATGATTTCCCAGCTATAAACCTCTATTTAGTTCAGGGATTTCCTATTCAGCCACGTTTGATTCGAGGGTGTTCCAGTAATTATCTCATTAATATCCCATGATTATCTCATGGTATCTCATGATGGTTTCCCCCTATTAAACCATATCAAACCACTTATTCATCATTACCCTCTGGTCAACTAACATAGCTATAGAAAATGGCCATTGAAATAGTGGATTTTCCCATTAAAAATGGTGATTTTCCATAGAAAAATGTTAGTTTACCAGAGGGTATCCCCCTTTGTCCCCATGATATGCCTGTTACGGCCCCAGATGCAGCGCCAGGCAGCCACTGCGCGACTGTCGGTGTCGGCCTTTCAGTTCAAGCGCTTCGTCAAGCTGCAAGGTGCCGCTGCCGTGGGGAAGCCGTCGGTGTATAAAACGGGGGATCTACACATCCTTGGAGACGGGGGATGTTGAACATTAGGGCAATAGGATGACTATTATTTGACGGAGATATCACAATATCATGATATACTTTTTGAATCTATTTGATCAGATGTAACCGTATCTATGTGATATGGGTGTGTCTCAAAATGGTGGATTCAACATGATGCACACAATCGTCTATGGCAATTTTGATAGGAAGCACTATGATTGACTAATGGATATTGCCCTTCCCAGAAAGATATTAGACAACTTCCGGAATCAAACATTGCCATGGAAAATCTTCCATTTGTGGATGATTTTCCCAGCTATAGACCTCCATAGCTTTGTATTGAATCATATTGGATCGATTTATTGAGGGAACACCTTGGGGGGGTTGACACAGATCAAGGGATGGGAAGGCAGCAACCAATGAGCAGGATCTGTGGAATCAGTGAGACGAAGTTGAACCAATCCTGAAAGTTGACACATTTTGAAAACTATTGTTAGAAGTCATTGTCATTTCAGAAAGTTTGAGACAGATTCAAGCATGTTAAAGCATGCTCAATGTATACTGCAACTATTCAATGATAGTATTCAACATTTCGAAAGTCGAAAACACGCGAGTCACCCAGCGCAGGCATTGACCTCTGCTGCTTTTATGGCCTTCCCCTGGTGGCACGGCCGGATCCAAGGGCAACTGCCTTGGCTGCGAGGCACGGGGGGGCCAGATCTGCGATGTGGATGTGGGGGAAACATCCTCCCCTTCTGCTCACGATTTTTGGATTTTGGGATTGCAAATGATTTGGGAATGGGTTGGATTTTAGGTTGAGGGAGTGAAGTTCATCAGTGATTCATTTCGTAAAGCCATGAATCAGTTTTCTTGTCGGCTTTGAAGGGTGGGTGGTTGCCAAACATCTGAGGCTGGGTGGTCGTGAAGATGGGGTGAACTTGCAAAAGTTTCTGGCGCATTTGTCAGAAGGACAGGTGGGTTGAAGAACTTGAGCATCACGGTTGAGGGACTGCCAGGTTGAGAGACTTCCTTTGTATCCCTTGGTTGTTTAACTGGCCTATAGTAGGGCCCGAATGAGTCCTGGTAAGATCTTTTCTTTGAACGAACCAAATTATTAGCCTTATTGAACGCATTCACAAACTGTTGGCGAATAGTCTCTGACATTCTCTTGAAATGGTTGAATCCATGACAAGTTGATGTTGGGGATGGCTATTAAATTCCCATTAAATCACCATGAAATTCCAATTTTGGTTGGTTATATCCTCATTCAAATGTTCATGTCCCATCCAATTCCCGGCCTTGCTGCTGGGGGTCGACCTGCGCCCTGGGAGGAGTCGGGGCGCTGTATGTCTCCAAGGTTTGTCCCATGGAACTGAGCAGCAAGAGTGCCTCGGATTCGCATCTGGAGAGAATCCAACTACCCTCGAAGCTGAGAGAGAGAGGTAGTCCGAGTGTAGCTAGCAATTTGGGTTTGTGAGGCTGTGTGAATGAATATCTAAAAAAAGATCACTGTATGACTATATGGATAGGATTTTTCCAGCCAGGTCTAATCTCCGGGGCATGGAGTCATCCTCCCAAGTGCTCAACAGGTCGAAGCACCTTCACCTGGCTGGCCACTGTCCCATTGGGAGCTACGGAGGTGTGATGCTGCTGCTGCTGGTGGTGGTGGAGGTGGAGGTGGTGGTGGTGATAATGATACTAGTACTGTTAGCCCAATCATCAATGATACTGTTAAGTTATAGTATGAATTAAATATGATATATTATGATTACTTATTCTATTGATGATCATATTGTTGACAATTGTGACAACGATTATTTATTCTGCATTAATAAACATGATGATGGTATGGTGATGTTTTGACAGAGCATCATCGCTGTAGCCAGACAGACTGAGATGCTACACATCCCAACAACCCTGCAAAGGTAGGGCACGGTACGATCATATTGATTCATATTGTACCCACAGTAGATAGGACAACACCATTCTCAACATGAATACCACATCTAAACCCAATCATTCCATCGTTCAAGGGTGAAAATCACCATTTTTCAATATTAGTCATGCTTAAACCATGTTAAACCATCACTTTTTCCCATTTTTCCAGGGTTAAACCACACTGGTCCCGTGCAACAGCTCCGGCCAGCCCGTGGTGGTCCTGCGTGGCCTGTGCGACCTGCATCGTGGCGCGATCCTACCGGAAGTTCCACCCGAGGCACCACGAGATTCCTGACCCATGGCGACGAGCTAAGGACCACTCTAGGATACTCTAGGGGGGTTCTATGCTTAAACATATTGAACATATGGCTATATAATAGTTTGTATTATGTATGATTTAATGATGTTTAATGGTATGGTTTAATGGTTTCTATATGGTTTATTTATGTTTATTTATATGGTTTGATGGTTTCTATATGCTTTGATATTGTTTTAAGTGATGTTTACCTAGAGGGTGTGAATTGTGGTAACCCAGAAATGAAACATCCCTAATGTTCATCTATTTCCTGGTCAGTTTACATCATCACAGGCGCAATACTGTAATGAATTTGATGGTATCGAGATGCTTCAAACAACTTTAAGATGAATACTGTATGTACTCGTAAATAATTGTACAGACTGTAGACGGCATACTATGTAAAATATATCGAACTATGCAAGTCTTGCGGACCACTTTTTATTCCCCGGATTGCTGTGAAGTCAAACGCATTTTCACCAGCGCAGGCCACTTCTGCGGCGGACCCCATGCAAGGAGCGGAGCAACAGACCCCCTTTTTTTATCTTGGAAGATGCAAAAGCAAGATGATTCTTTCCAACAATCATGAAATGTTAAAATTGCACTACAGACTATAGGTTGATTTCATGGAAAACTTGCACAGGACATCATATGTTTTTTTCCATCGCATAGCGTCCCTTGAATGAAGATCACCAAGTCAAAGATGCTGTGTACAGCCATGAACGATGTCCGTGAGGATCTGAAAAAAGGCTGGAGAAGACATGGCCGAAGCTGGGCCGGGTCTCCCAGTGTTTTTAGTAACTGTCACTTTTGGGATGTTCATCAGGATACCCTCCGGATCCCTACGGTAATTTAACATAGCTATGGAAAATGACACATCTATACATTGCTTGTCCTTTTGAAGATGGTGGTTTTCTATAGCAAACTCTTCAATTACTAGAGGGTACCATATACATTTAGCAAATTGCGACTGGCCACAAACTGCAAGTGAACGTCCTTCCTGCGCCGCGTCGCTGGAACAGTGCCAAGGTTTCTACAACCCGTGGCCGATGGCTCAAGGTGGTGTTCGAGTGGAGGCAGCGGGTCGTTTTTGAATGACGTCAATTCTTAAAAAATTGGGCTTGAGAACGGTGGTAGAATGGAGCCACTGAAGTGTTTATTTCATTTGATTTTGATCAGCAATCATTGGGTTTCATGGGTTTCACATGATCTCACTTTGTTTCACTCCGAATTCCCATTCTCCATCCATCAAAATCTTCAAAATCCATGAAGCATAAAATGAATGATAAATTTGGAGGATTTCCCATTTCCAGGATCCTCCGGGTCGGTTGACCCCTTGTCAGGATGCTTGGATCCCGGCAACTGTGGAGGTGCGGAGGCTTAGCTTAACCACAGCGATGATGGGTACTGTAGAGTTTCTTTGAAGATCAGAAGTTACACATCTGATGCGACTTGAAATTTCTAGCAATATATGAGGTACGGTCAACATACCCTGTTAATTTAGAAGGGAGATGTGGGGAGTAGTCACTCAACTGTGCGGTAAGTGTTTGAAACACTAGAAAGCAATAAGGTCCCCCAAAAAAGTTTGAGCATTTTGTAAATGTTGGTCTTTTCCTCACCTTGAAGCATTTGTTCCTTGAACCCTTCGTCACGTCTACATGTCAAGGCCAAAGCCAAGAGCGTCGGCCGACCACGTGGCTCCACCAATCGCGAGGCCTAAGGGATGGCGATTGCCATGGCTTCAGACGAGTTGAGCTGAAGATTTCCAACCACTGGGGAATATTGACATGATTCAATATGCATATGGTTAACCAAGGGGGTAAGGAGCCTACCCCAGGCCTGCCACGTTTTGGATCGTTGTGGACAAGCATGAGAATCATCCGGGAACTTGAGCCACTGCCCTGGCTTTGTGGAATCCCTGAAGTTTGTCCATTGGGGGGAGCAATTGGAGTATACACCCAAGATACCCTCTTGCAATCAAAGCACTCAAAAATCACCCATTTGTAGATGATTTGTCGATGATTTGCCAGGACGTACCTATTGAAAATGGAGATGTTCTACCTTTTCTACAGAATCGCCGCGTCAGATTCCCCATCTCACTTGGTGAAACCTTTCTTAGTGCCCCGCTAGGCCGCGGAACTTCGCCACAAGCCTGCCAAAACAGCAGCGCAGCTTGGCAGACTTGGACCGTTTTAGATTTTGGGAAAGGGGTGGAGTGGAATTCGCCTACCGTGATCAAATGTAGCAATAGGAAATCCAGGTTTTTGTGGGAAAATCAGGTAGAAATGGTGGATTTTCCAACAAGCTAGGCTTGATTACCGGAGGGTAGCCAGCAATAGGGGATGTCACTATCAATGATCTAGGGGATTTCGATATGAAGGATAGGGATTTCACCATTACTTTCAAGCAGTATTCAATGGCCAGATATCTCAAAGAATGATCAAATATGGCAACACATGGGATGGGTCAAACCCGTGGAACCGTGGAACCAGTTTAATGGGTGCACGAACATCAATTCATACTATCAATTACTAGTATTATGTGAAAAGATTGAGATCCTGAGAGGGATGTTCTCATTGGATACATAGCCAGTTGTTGCATTTTGTCACGATTTTGAGTTCCACATGCAATTTTGGGATATTTTGTGTGCCAGTCCATATTCTTGTTGGTCAATGCCTCCAAGGCCAGTAAGCTGTGCTTTTGCAGCTAAAACAAGTTTAGTGTTGGATGTACTTCATTTTGGTTTGTGGTATCCTCATGATTCTTGCAACTATCCTGCTTCTTGGTTGTTAAAATCCGCATTATTCAATCCTGCGCTGGCGCTCGCAGAGCAAGCCTCAAAAACTACAATTCCCATTTTGTTGGGAGTGTTTATTCTATTTTATTCTTATTATAGGTTCTAGATTGCAAAGTTGGGGATACAATAGGGTTCTGTCTCTCTCTCTCTCTCTAAACATTCTTAGATATACCCTTCGGTAATTTAAGATAGCTATGGACAATTTGCCGTTGTTCATGGGTAAATCATCTATAAATCAGCCATTTTCCATAGCTACAATAGATTACCAGAGGGAATTCTTGGTATCAACCAACTAAACATATGGAAGGTTTGCCAAAATTGGCGGGTACCCCCAAAACATCCCAAGTCATGGATGACCATTTTAGTAGACTCATGGTGACTTGGGGATCCCCCACTTTCGTGGGCGAAGCATAGGACAGCTTCGGCACCGGCACCCGCAAGCTCCGTGGCGGGAGCCGCAGCTCCGAGCACCAAACAGCCTGGCAAGACCAAGGCTGGACGACGTGGACGTCACCGGGTCATAGTGCAAAGAGAGTTGCTGACATGAATCACATCTCCTAAGATATGATCAAAATATGTGTAAATGATGTCTAAATGATTTGTAAATGATGTGTAGATGATGTGTATATGATGTGTCAATGACGTGTGAATGATCCCAAATGAGCAAGATGTGCTCCCTTATGCTTACTAAACAACCCCATTGTATGGTGCCAAATATGAGCATACATAAACCATTAATATTTCTGGCGGGTGTTTAAACCTCAACGGGGGAAAGGATTGCTGGCACTGGTGATTTCATGTCATTTGTGGTTCACACCTCACCTTCTTGGTGAGCAAAAACGGTCACAGTAGATGATAGTGCATGCTATACTTGCTTGGTGGTGCTATTCATGTTCCAGTCCAGTCTTTAATTCGATTGTGTCCCTTTTATTTTGCTATGTTGTATGGTGATTTTGAAATGTTTCTACTCATGCTGGTGTGCCGCAAAAAGACCTAATTAGTGATGATACTGGTCTACTCTTGGGGGGCGGTCCAGAGAAAGGACCCTGGCGGAGTTGCCAAAGTCATTAAAGACGGAAGGAAGAGATGGAAGAGGAAGACTAAGAGCAAGAAGATGAAGAATATGAAGAAGAATCAGAAGAATTATAGAAGTCATAAGAGCAGCAACGACAACAACCTGAAGCACATCCACCTGAAAACATCCATCAGCAACCAGCACTGCGTTGGTGACAGGGCCCGTCCAAACCATCAGAGGGCAGCTTGGCACAGCTGGCGCCTATGTTGTACCTTGGATGACCAGGGCAGGGGGGTTCTGCTGGTGTCGAGGCTTCCAGGCATACCGACAAAGGGATCCTGCAAACTTCCCGTGGTTTGGTGGTTTCACTCACATGTTTGACCTTCAGTCAAAATGGGATCCTGATTCTCAACGACTTTCATATTTTTCAAGGAGGTTGAACCCACCCTGAGATGAGCCATCAACAACGGGGATGTGCTCATATATATAATATTGTCCACTTCAGGATACTAAACATGGAGAGAACAGATTTATTCCATTTTATTCCCATGTTTTCCAAGTTGCACTACTACAGGCTACAGGAAGGCGGCCCGGATTTTGGCTTTCAACCACGGCCACAGGAAGCAGCCACCGCGTCGACGTCTGCGACCTGCAGGACACATGGGATGGGGAAGGGTGCCGGTCACCCCTAGCTGCATACCTAGTGGAGATTTTCTGCCCTTATTCCTGACGAGACTTACGGGCTTTGTAGTATTGTCATGCGTTGTCATGCATCTTCCGGCAATCTCGCCTGGCAATGGAAATGGAAACCCCTAAAACCTTGTCATAGGATAACAATTTACACAGTTGTTTTATGATGCTTTAATGTTGTTTCATATTTTCCATTGCTATGTTTGATGAATTGAAGAGATGGTGAAGGATGTCTTCGTCTCCCAGCTTTTTGCTTGTTTGCTTTGTCCAAAAGATAAAGACCTTTTTGAGTGAACTGGGCGATGCCATCGGCAGTAGAAATAAATTGTTGCAAGCACTTGCCAAGCGCAAAAGAGAACTTCAGGACAAATGCGTGACACATTTCTGCAACAATATTTGCCAGTTATTCAGTTGCACTGCTTATGCCTGATTTGCTGAGGGTACACCGAAAGTGTGTGGGCAGAGCAGGAAGACACACAGACTGAATCGGACTCGGACTGGGAGCGAACTGCAGTGAAAACATGTCAAAACCTACTACCAATACCGTGAGGCCAGTGAAGTACCAATTTGCAACTTAGCAGGCTGCGAAGCCCCAAGTCACGATTCCAGTCTCACACCCACAATGTTTGTTCCCAAATTTTAATTCCCCCAATTCATAAGAATCGAAACCCAATGGAGAACACAGTTTTACAACATCAAATTAAAATCAAAGCCTCCCGAGTAATCCAAGTTTCATCATTCCGGTCACAGCGAGAAACGGCTGGCTTTCCAGAGGATCTTCGGAGTGCATCACAGAAGAGGAGGTCAGCAGCTGACAGTGAGCAGGACATGGAGGTCTGACAAAATTGTACGGTATAGGACGGTAATACAATGTGTACAGTATACAATATGTATATTATCTATATAAATGAGCTACATCTATGTTACACAATGTGACAACAACTTGTGTAGAGAAAGAACTGGCGACTGCTGGTATGCAATTATTTATGCATACTATATTATATGTTTGTGTACTCATGTATATCCAAATATGATAGCAACTTGTGTTTAATCAGCTCGATATCTGAGATGTCACCAAGAACTTAAATAACTTAAAATCGTCTTCAGAGCTTGGATACCTTCAACCCTGCTGGTCCGTGCAAAAATGAAGCATCAAATTTGGGCGAATGAGTGAGTCCACCAATTTTGAGAAGCCCCACAAGGTCAGTTACGCTTTAAGATGCAGCATTGCTTGCTGTAAAGGAGCTACTGATACAGTACCATGACGAAAAACGCATTGCATGACCATGGTTGAAGAAGGTACTGTACATGTCCCATGATAGTTCACATAAGTGTTAGACAACCCCCAAAACAGGGAGCAGAATGGATCCCTGAATAGTATAACCAACTTTCACACCGCAATGGTGCGCCTTTATTAACCTTTAGTCAGAGTAGAACACTTGGTGTTTTCTAATTAATTTTGGTGCATTTTGATCCTCGTCCTGCAAGGTGCGTCGACTTGCGGAGGGAAACTTTCAATTCAACTTTTGAAGCCAGAGGGCATCCAGCTGCAGAGGGGGATGCAGCCATTGCTATCATGTAGAAATGGCCTGAAATGGCACAAGGTAGTGTGCCGGCCTTGGCGACAGGGGGAAAGCGCCCATGCGCTATGCCAAAAGGGTCGTGTCTTGCACTTGGCCCAAAATCCACCATGGTTTTCTGATGTTTCTGCCATCAAATCATCAAATCGTTCGATTTCTTGCGGCTGTCTTGATTTGTTGGCACAAATCAATTGAAAACATGTGGCCAAGAAGTGGTGGCTACTTCACCTCGACTTGTACAGATTGGCAAACTGAATTCATGCACTGTGCTTCCAGTCTTTGCAAAGTCTGATATGGACAGCTTTCACAAATTAGGCATTTCCATCGCAAAGAATCTGACCGCAATTTGGAGCCGGCAGATTCCAGGTCTCAGAGATCGGTGTCTGGACTTTGGTGAATCTATCCTTGTGCTTGTTAGATCTTGTTCTTAGAGAACCTACTTGTATTGGATAGCCCAACCTTTCTCGATTGCCCAAGCAAGCAGCTTGAGATGAAGCACTGCTGGAAGCACCATGTTCCATTCACACCCTTGGTGTAAATCAGCCGTGGTCGCTGCATCCCACAGCGAATCCTGGTCTGCCGCAGTTTGCTTGGCGGGATGCAAGCTGTGCCGTCATGGGATCCCTGCCATGTGAAGAAAAGGGGGGGCCGAGGATGTTTGGAGCAGGACCACACCCCATCTTTCCAGCACGGATTGGCCACGGAATTGGCCAGGATGAAGGACCAATCCGACCAAGACATCATGACGGGCTACCGGGATCGGGCCGGAACACCTGGGTGGGTTGGGTGGCTGATAGGGTTATAATATGTTATAATATAGTATGGTTATAGTAAGAAGATTGTACTCAGACCCTACACAGGGCTCCAGTGGGCTCCAGGATTGCCAAACGAAACTGGTTCCTCCCAACGATGCCACGTCCCGGCTGGATTAGGTGCACCGCTATGAAGTGGAGGTAGCACAGGTGCCATGGGAGAAAAGGGGTAGACCACCTATCATTCGAATGTCATTCGGAAACGCTGGATGTTGGTCAAACTTGCTCTGAACTCTTGAGAACTGCAGAAGGTCTGAACATGTTTTGCATTTCCACTGGGAGACTCTTTCCAAGTTATTTCACAGCAAAATTAGTTCCTGGTAGGGACAAGTGAGATAACCATTGAAGCCAGTAAGTACGTAGGTATTGTAGTAACCCTGCTCAAGGGGATACCTTCCCGTCATGGGTATATCCGTTGTCTATGGAGATCTAATATGTATACAAAGTGGTCCTGTATCCCGGCAATTTACAAGCTCTTTGCCAGTAAATCATGTATACAATACACATCATCTCAGGTATCCTGCTATGGTCCTGTCTCAGACCCAACCGGTTCCTACCCTGCCACTGCCACTGGGCCGTTCTATAAGCCCAGGAGAGCTTCTGCCGCTACTTCCCGGCCAAGCATGGGAACCCCTGGTGCAGCAGCGACATCTTGGAGGCCTTGGCTGACTTTGGTCTCAAGGCTGGGAGGGCGAGCCACAAGGGGGAAGGGTTCTGTCCCTAGCTGGAATCATAAAGACAAATTGACCAATGTTTTTTTGCGGGGTTGAAACTGTGGAATTGTGAATCCATCATCTCCTCCACATGTCACATATCATATGGGATTCAAACACTGAAGCCTGCGAAAAAGCCATTGCAGCGGCGACACTTGAGGAGGCTTGGAGGACATCAGGTGTGACGGTGGTTGGGCATTGCTTGGGGCACCTGCTGACACGCAGGTTATGAGCCCAACGCAATCCAAGGACCAACCAATGGAGATGCAGCGAAGGAGACCTAAGGTGAAAGATGGAGAAAGCGCTAAGGTTCAAGAAGAGAGGAGCCAAAGCGAAGGAAAGGAGTCTCTCCAGGTGGTGCCTGTGACTCCAAATGGGGGTGAGATAGTGGGGAATGGGGGTAGCCAGGGTTCAGGTGATGCCAAGGATGGGAGCAGCCTAGCCATACAACAATATGTTACTCCTCAGCACCCACAAGGACCTCCAGTTGAATATGGCCCCCGAAATTTGGAGCCGCTTTTCAGTGAGCAACAGCTGCAGGAAGTTGAGGACCTGCGTGCTAAGGCTCCACTTCTCAATCCGCAGGTTCCAGAAGCCGTCTCTGAGGTAGCCATCACTCCAGTGCCACGTCCAGTCATGAATCCAGGACCTTGTTCACCAGGAATGCCGGTGATGTCAGGGGGTGGAATAGGCTTTGGGGCAGGCATGGATCCACGAATGATAGAAGAAGAACGTATGAGGTTGAAGTTCATCTTAGATCGTGAAAGGGGGATGATGCAAAGCATGATGAGACAGGTTCAAGAGGAGAACATGCGACTTAGGATGCAGTTGATGGAGGAACGTGAAGGGAAGTACTCCACACCCCCGGAAAAGCCGATTGAGGATGTCCGGAAGACCAAAGAGGTTGCCAGCCTTCGAAAGCCAGCAATTCGAAGTGGAAGAAAGGAGGATGGGCCAGAGCGCCAGCAAGAAAAGCAGGATGAGGGCCAAGGATTGAGGAAGGAGACTGTAGGAGAAGCCCAGGAAGGCTTCGTTCTGTTGAATCGGGATGGTCAGCAAGGTGAGACGGTTGGCCAGACCGAGAGACTTGAGGAGATGTCTGAAGATCAGAAGACAGAGACATCTTCGTCATCTGAGGAGTCAGAAGAAGCCAGAGATGAGAGGAAGCATCATGAAAGCCCAGCCGAGAGTGGCAGGGATAAGACAGTAGAGGTGATGCTGAAGCTCATGCAAGGCATGCAGAAGATGCAGAAACAGCTGATGGGTCAGCAGACCAAGAGGGCCAAGAATGGCCGAGATGAGGATCGGGAGGAGGAACACATTCGAGCCAATGTGGAGATCCACAAGCTCCCCGAATGGAACATCGATAGCGCCCCTGTGGACTTCCAGGATTGGATGATGGTTATCCATCCACAGCTGTGCGACATGTCAGAGTCCTCAGCTGAATGGTGGTCACAGATGACTGCAGCCGCCCGAGATTGGTATCAGCGTCACCAGTCCCTGAAGCCGTTGGAGAAGCTGCAGCACGAAGTGAAGACACCACAGGAGTTGTTGAAGAAGAAGTGGGCTAGACTGGAAAAGAGGGTTAGCAACATGCTACTCCAGTCGATCCCTGAGTCACAGAAGGAGGAAGTGATCTCCACAAAGAATCTCTCAGTTTTGGGGATTTTGACACGGTTGATGATTAACTATCAACCTGGTGGCTCACATGAGAAGGCCGCTGTGCTGGCTGCCTTGGAGTCGCCAAACGAAGCGACCACTGTCGGAGAAGCCATCTCTGGCTTGAGGAGGTGGATGCGCTGGAAGAGACGCGCCACTGACATCAGCGTCAGCATGCCGGATCCCACAGTGATGCTTCGAGGTTTAGACCGTCTGGTCAACAAAGTTCTTGCCAGCCATCCCAGCCTGCAATTCCGAGTGAACCTCACTCGAACTCACCTTATGGTCGATGCCGTGCCAACCATGAAGGGCATCGAACAATTGGCAGAGTGCCTTTTAGCTGAGTTCGACCAGCTCTCATACTCCAAGCGCAAGCAAGACAAGGCAGCACCAGCAGTGAGGATGAAGAAGTTGGAAGAGGGGAAGGAAAAAGGTGGGAGGGATGGAGGATCAAAGAAGGGTGACGACAGCAAGCCAGCCCCTTGTAGGTTCTTTCACACCGAACAGGGGTGTAAGCGAGGAAAGGCCTGCAAGTGGAGCCATGAGGTCAAGGATGACCAACGAAGATGTTGGACGTGCGGAGCCACAACGCACATGAGTCCACAATGTCCCACCAAGGACAACCAGCAGCCAACAAGCACCAAGAAGGTAGCAAAGACAGAGTGCGAGAGAGCACCAAAGAAGGCAGATGAGGAGGATGCCAGTTCTGAGAAGGCAGCAGTGTGTCCAAGTGAGGATATGAAGACACTGCTTGAGGAGGCAGGGAAGATGCTCAAAGGGATGACGAATGGAGGATCTCCCAGAGGAAGTGAGGATTCAGGAGAAGCCAAGATCAGGAGCCTCCAAAGGCAGCTCGACGAGCTCAAAGGGCAGGGAGCAGTGAGAGTGCTGCGCTTGTCCCGCATCCAGGCCACAGAGGGTGGTCTAGGATTGCTTGATTCCGGTGCAACTCATGCACTTCGTCCCCAAAGACCCGGTGAGGATCTCGGCCGCTATCTCGAGGTCAAAATCACTCTTGCCGGTGGTCAGGAGACCAAGATGAGGATGTCTCCTGGTGGAATCCTGGTGGCACCAGACGCCAAAACGGAGCCCATTTTGCCACTTGGTGCTCTGATCTCCGAGCTGGGATGCAGCATCCAGTGGACCGGAGAATGCCTCACCATCCAACATCCACAACAAGGAAGAATCCCCGCCAGACTTCATGGAGGATGCCCAATGGTGGACAAAGCCACTGCACTCAGGCTGATCGCCGAGTTGGAGAAGGTGGGGGAAAAGAAGAAGATGAGGAGCATGCAAGGGGATGAAGAAGCCCTGATGAGCTGGATGAGAAGGGTCGTAGATGACCATCCAGCATTCCAAGGAGTTCCACAACATCTGAAAGACAAGCTGGTGGTCAGCCCACAAAGCTCAGCCATCGCTGGAAACCGAAAGCTCCGAAAGCTGTGGAGGAGAGAGGGAGGTGTCATCTTGTTCCTCTACTCTGGCAAGAGTGAAGGTTTCCACATGAAGCGCGCTGCCAAGGATCTGGGCTTTGATGTCCGAAAGTTGATTGAAGTGGACATCCAAAATGGTTCCCAATGGGATATGGTTTCTGGGGAACTCTATGCCGAGTTAGTGCTAATGGCATGTGAAGGTCAGATCGGTGCCGTGGTGGCTTCACCAAACTGCCGCACTCGATCCCGGCTCAGACATGTTGAAGTTCCGTCTTTGCCGGCCCCAGCCAGAGCATGGGGAGGAGGAGAATGGGGCAAAGAAAGCCTCAACAGCACTGAAGCAGCGAAGTGCTATGAAGATGACGTGATGATGCTGAGGTCCATCATGCTATACATCATAGCAGAGGAGATGCGGAAAGCTGGAGGAGAAAGCAGGCCGACTTCTATCCTGCTTGAACATCCAGGAGAGCCAAAAGATCTCCCTGAAGTGGTGTCATGGTGGAGGACTCCGCAATGGAAAGCCCTGAAAGAAGCCTATGGGCTTGAGGAGATTGACGTGGATCAGGGGGAGCTGGGGGGAAAAGGGAAGAAGGCCACTACGTTGGGAGGAAACGTTGATGTTCAACTCCCTCCTCGATGTCCAAAGAAAATGGAAGGACGAAAGATCGAGGGAAAGACACCGCAGCAGCTGGTGGAGGAATCAAGGCAGCTCTCGAGGTGGGCTCCTTTGATGATGGCTGCTATCACTGAAGCGGTGTTCAAAGAAAGAGGCCAAGTTCCAAAGCCCCGAGTTCGTTCCTGGAGGACCCACATTCTTCAGGGTCATACACCGTTCCGCAAAGATTGCGCGGTGTGCCAACAGGCCTCAGGAAGAGACAAGGCCCACAAACGGGAGAAGCTCCCACCCCGGTCTGGGGTACTTTCATTGGACACGGCTGGTCCATTGATCAAAGCACCAGATTTGGGCAGAGGCACTGCCAAATTCATCTTGGTGGCCAGCTTCACATGGCCGTCAGCATCTCCAGAGGAACTTCAGAAAGCAGAAGATGAAGAAGATCTCAAAGAATGCCCTCAGATCGACGATTGGGCAGAGATAGAGAGAGAAAGAGAGATCCAGGAAGATGGCAAGGCCAGACGAGGCCGACCAAGATTAGAAGACATAGAGGCCAGAGATCAGAAAGAGAGAGAGGCTGTAGAGGAACAGCCAGAACAGATAGAGGATCAGAAAGCACCAGCCGAAGAGGAGGAGGAAGACTTGGAAGCATACCGACAGACACATGTCGGTCATCAGAAGGATGATGAGTGTGATTCCCCATCATTGGGGGATGATCCAGAAGATGAGGAGAAAGAAGAAGAGAAGGAAGAAGTGCACATGGCAGTGCACAGAATGGCCGTTCCAATGGCATCAAGAAGATCAGAAGAAGTCTTGAAGCACATCATCGACTTCTACTTGATGCTCAAGGCCGATGGCTATGAGGTGCGACAGATCCACTCAGACAGAGCGGCAGAGTTCATATCACCCAAGTTAGAGCGGTGGTGCCGCGAAAGAGACATCCTGCAGACGTGGTCAGCTGGGGCGGAGCCACAGTCGAACGGTCGAGCAGAAAGGACCGTGCAGGAGATCAAGGCAAGAGTAAGAAGACTCTTGCATGCAGCCCAGGTGGGGCCTGAATGGTGGCCGGTGGCAGTGAGAAACGTCAATGAGCGCCTGAGGAGGGAGAGGATGAAGGTCAACTGGAATGGCCAAAAGTTTGAGGAGATCCCGGCCTTTATGCAGGAGGTCACGGTGAAAAAGAGGTTCTGGCGAACCAAGGAATTGGAGCCAGGCAGAGAAGTTGTGAAGTACCTCTCACCGACATGGCTTCATCATGGCCATTGGGTCCTGAGACATGATGGGACCAAGATGCTGGCCAGGGCAGTCTTCAAGAGGATGACCGAGCCAGTTGATGATCAGGCCTGGATAGCCCTGGAAGAAGCACTTACTCCAGTAGACTTGAGGAGAAGACTGAGAGGAAAAGTGCTGGTCAGGAAGGTAGAGGGAAGTCGAAAGGATGACAAGCCTCACGACCTAGACCAAAGCGACAGGGCCAAAGAAAAACACCTTGAGCGCATCATTCAGGAGGAGATGGTGCATGTCTTGCACGATGAGATGGAAGTCGCTCAACAGGTGTTAGATGCCACCAAAGCCCTCCAAGGGATGAGAGCCACCGAAGAAGATGAGATCCTGCAAACGAAGATAGTCAGCCCGCAGGAAGTCAAGAAGAATGCGGAAGCCTGGAGGGATGCCATAGAGGCAGAGCTGAAATCCCTGATGGACACCAAGAGAGCACTCCGTGTCGTACCTCCTGAAGAGGCCAGGCAGCTGACTCAGGATCAAGGCCTCTTGGCCGTTCCGGCAAAAGTGGTGTTTACCATTCAACCGGACGGGGCAAACCCCCGCGGCAAAAAGAAGTGCCGTATCGTTGCCTGTGGCAACTATGCCCCAGAAGCAGAAATGGACTGCTTTGCTGCTGGAACAGACGCAGCGACTCTGCGGCTATCTTTAGCCATGGCGTCCAAGAAGGCCTGGCATGGGGCGAACTTGGACGTGAAAACAGCGTTTCTGAACGCACCGATGACCAAGCCACATGTGGACTCGGAGGAGGAAGAAGGGTTGGGTAAGATCCTTCTGAGACCCCCACCAATCTTGGTGTCTTTGGGTCATGTGGCCAAGGACCAGTTTTGGGAGGTCCTCAAGGCGATGTATGGGTTCAGGCAGAGCCCTCGCCTATGGAGTGACTATCGTGATGACTCTATGAGGAAGATGAGAACATCCACCCTCCAGCTGGTCCAGATGGAGACCGAGCCAAGCGCTTGGCTGATGAAGTCACAACACGATGAGGAGACCCATGGCATCATTCTCACATATGTTGACGATGTCTTGATCATCTCAACTCAAGAAGTAGTGAAGGAATGGGTTGAGTTGATCAGAAGCACCTGGGAAACTTCCTCACCCGAATGGGTCAATCCAGACGAACCAACGCGGTTCCTGGGGATGGAGCTCAAAAGGTCAGAAGAAGGAGTGTGGATGGCATCTCAAAAGAACTACACGCTGGATGTCTTGAGGAAGAATGTCAAAAAGACACCCTGGCCGAAGAAGAAGACTCCAATCTCCAAGGATGAAGCCGAAAGTGGAGGAGAGGATCAGGGACAAGATGAGGAGGAGGTTCCAGTGTCAAGGACCCCAGAAGAGGTCAAAGAGGCACAACGGGTGGTAGGAGAACTGATCTGGTTGGTGACCAGATGCCGCCCTGATTTGATGTATGCCACAACGAAGATGGCAGCATGGTCCACCAGAAACCCCAAGAAGGTGCTTGACATGGCAGTTCAGGTCTGGGGATATCTGGCAGGAACCCTCAGCACCACTTTACAGTTGAAGGGACCCACAGACACCAACGACATGGAGGTGTACACTGATGCCTCATATGGGGAGGATGCTCATGGGTGTGTGGTGGTGAAGTGGGGGGAGGCAGCCATTTTGTGGCGAAGTGCCAGACAAGCACTTCAGACAACTTCCACGGCCGAAGCAGAGTTGGTCGAAATCATGGAAGGAGCCACCATGGCCGAATCGGTCCGAGTGGTGATAGAAGAGATGTGTGGGGCTAAGATCAGGTGTTGGCAGTACACTGACTCTGCCTCAGCGTTGTCGATCGTCTCCGGCGATTCAGCCTCTTGGAGGACAAGGCATCTTCGAAAGAGAGCGAGGTTCCTACGATGGAAGGCCATGAGGGGAGATGTCGTGATGAGGCATCAACCAGGAAGTGAGATGGTGGCCGACATAGGAACAAAGGCTCTGGCATCAGTTCGATTGAAAGAACTGAAGAAGATGCTAGGATTGATGGAGGAGGAAAGAGATGAAGCATCCGACTTCTGCGAAGCCAAGAAGGGCACTGGAAGTTGTCGTCAACAAGGGCCGGCGGTGGATACAGCTCAGGCTGAGAGACTGGTGAAGGTCCTTATGGTGATGGCTTTAGTTCAAAGGGCGAAAGGAAAGGAAGAAGAGGAGGAGGATCAACAAGTGCTGGGAGGGATCATGCTCCTTTACACCATTTTGGTGATGATGGTCACTGTCATCGGGCAGTTGGTGTGGAGGCGATGGAGTCGAGGTCACCATCGTCCTCTTACCCAACATGAAAGCTCCGCGACCAATGAAGGGGTGGAAGAAGAAGCTCCACTACCAGCCTTACAGAGGAGAGCACAACAGGCATGCAGCAGCATTGCCAATCCCATTTCCGAGAGAACTACAGGCCAGCAGGCCGGCACCAATCAATCCAATCCGATCGCTCGTGCAACCAGCCAGCCAGAATCACAACCCGTAGGGGTTAGAAGCAGCGATTCCAGAGGATCGCCAGAAGACACCGGATGTAGTCAAGCCACAGGAATGGCTATGAGTGTGATGAGTCAAAAGGAGGAGAGATCAAGTGGGCATCAGGTTGTGCCTAAAGCATCTTCAAACAAGGCTGACAAGCCCGTCAGCTCACACACTCCGGGTGAAACATCACTTGGAAAGTCTTCAAATCCCCCAGCGGGGTCCTCAAGCAGAGCTGTTCAATCAGCACAACCATCGAAGAACACCAACAGACCGAAAGCACTAGCCAAGTCAAACCAACCAGGGGGTTGGGTTGAAAGGGAGAGTTATGAGGTGTATACCACAGGTTCAGGGGCATGCTACCACTTGAATAGAAACTGCTATGGACTGAGAAACTCTCGCCGAGTCAACCGAGTGGACAAATGCCCATTGTGTTTTGGAGAGAACTGGAAGCCATCGGGTGAAGACATGCATGCACAGCATACCTGGGAAGATATTCATCGATCTCTGGACCATGCGAGGGTACATTATCGTCTGGCTGCTCATCAGACCTGTACGTTGTACAAAGCATGTAAAGTCTGTGCCAAAGGTGCTTGAGATGGTTTGATAGGAAGCGTAACGATCAGTGTAGAGAGGGATCACTGAGATGTTATGTATAGAAAAGGGTTTGAGCTGAAAGATAGAAACCACCTGTGCGGGAAGCTGAGTACCCGGGTGGCAAAATTTTGAGTGAAGTGGTTTCTACCTAGCGAGAAGAAACCAGGGGGAGTGTGGAATTGTGAATCCATCATCTCCTCCACATGTCTGCGAAAAAGCCATTGCAGCGGCGACACTTGAGGAGGCTTGGAGGACATCAGGTGTGACGGTGGTTGGGCATTGCTTGGGGCACCTGCTGACACGCAGAAACCATCAAGCAGTTGTTTCGAGAGTTGGATGAGATTCTGTTTCAAGAGTGAGATAGAGCTAAAACATACTATATATAATTCGAATCAGGACATAAATGGTGCAGCAATACGTGGGATTTGGCTCTAAATTCTCCTACATCAAGCTGGGCACTGGTCTGCAGCCTGGAGGCCCAGAGTCGAAGCGAGAAGATCGCGCTGAACACCGTGCTGTTGGGATCCTTAACGTGGCGCTCCACTGGGTTAACCCTGGAAATGGGAGACCTACAGGTACTACTGGAACTTGCTACCCTCTGGTAATTTAACATAGCTATTGAAAATGGCCATTTATACTTGATTTTCCCATTTAAACTGGTGATTTTCCATAGCTATGTTAGTTTACCGGAGGGTAACCATGGTTGATTATGGTTGCTGTTGAGTTAGAATGCCTGCGATGGTAAGCCAAGAACAGATGCATTTTGCAAGGGCCTTGGAATCCATGTGGCCGTGTGGCCTGTTGCTCTGTTCCAAGACACTTGAAACAACCCTTGGAATGTTCAGTGGATGGGAAAAACATATGTTGATCTATCCATCCAAACCCAGACCATGACCGATTTTGCTGAAATTCTTCAATCTGAACAACAGCTACGAACTGTTAACATCTATTAACAATCCCATTCTGTGATACTTCTGCAGTGTTTCTTGGATTTCTAAGAGTTTCGTTCTTTTTTTCCCCCCTCAGTTTGGTATGAGTGGCTCACCCACCACATCAGATACACAAGGGAACCATTGCGCTGCACCTAGGGACGATTACGAGGTGCATAAAGGGGGGTTCTCGCGTTGCGGCAAAATATGGTTGGTTTCCTGGAGTAAGTGTTTGAGATATGGGGTGAACTATTTTGCAAACGTTCATACATGATATGATATAATATATAAGATATGAATGTATATGATATGGATTGAGAAATTGAACTGAATTCATGGCTTCATGAGATTTAAGTGTGCCAGCCAAATTTGTTTCTTTCCTTTTTTTCCTTGTGTTCAAGCAACCACAAATTGGGTCCCTGAATCTGGGAGGTTCTTTAACTTTGAATATAATTTTTCTCACTTCTATAATCATATATTTGATATTTCAAATATGGTTTCCTTTTCTGTTTATAACTGATTCCCCCTGATTTCCGCGAGTGCTTGAACCCACCGGAGACTCAAGAAAGGACGATGAGTTTGGCTTCAACACCTTCTGTACCATCATCGAGGAGGCTGGAAAAGGGGCCGACAATGATGCTAAAGGTGAAGCACTTCAAGATGATGATGATGATGATGATGATGATGATGATGATGATGATGGTGATGGTGGTGGTGGTGGTGGTGATGATGATGATGATGATGATGATGATGGTGAGTATGATATACGATACTATCTACTTCTTCTCATGACAATCTCTTTCATAGATTGTCATTTTGATACCCGACTTTCCAATTCCTTACCGTTTATTAATATATGTTGCATGAGTCCAACATCAGATCACAATTGCAGTTCAACTTGTTGCGCTGCCATGAAAGGCTCGGTGCAAGATTCGGAACAGTCGCACTCATACGGTGGTCGAGCTCAATGAGGGGCATGGGGGTTGGATCCTGCTTGGATGATATGGCATGCGGTTTGTCCCAAAATGGTACTGGGATATTCAATTGTTTAAAAATGGGGGACATGATATCAATCATGATACCGGATGATATTGGATGATAGCGGATGATATTGGATGATATTGGGACATACCTCATCCCCAGATTGCGCTTTCACCACACGGGTCGTTCTGTCAGTGATTTGTTCAGCGTCAGCAGGCCAGACTGCCCCAGATGCCTCAAATGAGGTGTTCCAATCCTTCAAGTATGCCGACACGGAGGAGCGGTGGCTCTCCACTGTCAACGGGATGATAGAAAGTTGCTGCAGGACGTCAGAACAACTCAAAATGGATGTCCTATATATTGTCCTAAAATCTCCCAAGTCAAAAGAATGAGATCATATATGATATCTAAATAAAGACATAATGTACTATATAAATAGTAATTACATGGGATCCGGTCAAAAATCCCTAGTAAGAAAAAGTAAATAAAGTTGCGAAAATAAGTTTAGACAATAGTTTTTAGTCTTCGTTTTGTAGCGGGCCCCCAACTAAACACGGCACTTCTGCAGCTGGGCGCTAGGTTCGCGTTAGTATTGCGCTAGCATTTTTTGTTTTGACCATTTTTAACATTCCCAGGAAGCAGTTCACTTGTACATTTGGGTTGGCATTAGAAGTGAAGTTTCTTCGTTGTCAAATATTTCCAAAAGTAGCGCGGTCATCCGCGCTAGCCTGGCGCTAGCGCCGCGCTAGATCCGCGCTAGCGAACATGTGGCAACACCAGCCCTGGCCCAGAAGTCAAACATTTGTTGTGGCACTTCTTTCATAAACTTTAGGCTTGAAACATGAGCGGGGTTGACGCCAAATGGAATTACCAAAAATTAGGGCTCGAATAAATTAGGGAAGTAATCACCAAAGAGCCGTACCATTTCCAAAGAGCCGTACAAGTAAGTGTAAAGCGTGCTAGAGGCGCTCGCCAAAGGCGAGCACTGCAGGGCACAAGACAGTAGCACGTCATCCTCCTCATCCGAGAGTGGTTGAAAATGCCGCGCGCTAGCGACATTCTCAACAAAATTATCCCCGCCTTGGGTTCCCTGTGGTTTAGCAGACATAGCAAGATACATGATGCAGAAGTAAAGTTATGTAGCGGGCCCCCACCTATTTACGAATTTTACACACTTCTGGGAAAAGACATTTCGACCAGCCACCACATACAGTATTATAGAGACGGATAAAAACAATGCTTGTGAGTCGGAATTGGGTAACCCCAATATTTTCTCCGGGTTGCCCAGCTGTTGCGGGGCCGGCAATCGATGTTGCATAGATGCCAGATTCCATGAACCTTCCACCCACTTACGGAAACAGAATCAGACACACACGCGCACAGATATATACATATATATATACATACACAATGTGTATAATCATACTTAGCATCATATATGTATACAGCAAGTATATTAGATATATGAGAGTTTATCAGTATATGTAATAATCATGTACACATATCATATCCCCAGATATATCTAATCATATTCATATAATCATATACGTATATGAACTATATGAATATGCACATCTAGTTGTACATGTCATATACCCTCCGGTAATCAAACATAGCAATTGGAAATCCCCTAAAAATAGAGGTTTCAATAGGAAAATCCCCTATAAATGGATATAAATGGTGGATTTTCCATTGCCATGTTTGATTACCGGAGGGTATTTGACTTGGTCAGTGTCGAGCATCGCCATCCTTTCGCGGTAGGATCTGGGTGGTCTGGACACAGAGCGCGTGATGAAGCTACTGCAGGCTGATCTGAGACAAAAATACACTATTTCTAAGCCCATTTTCAATAGCTACGTTTAATTACCAGAGGGTAACTTTCATCCCAACAAGTGACCTTTGAGCTCCGGTGGCAGAACCTCAACTTGGCCTTTGAGAAGGATTCCGTGGAACGTCACACCGTGGAGGTTGAGAGAAAACGGGACCGGTCACTGCGATTGTTGTGGGGATATAATGGGGGTATGGTGTTTGGATGTGATATCAAGTTATATATCCCACTGTGACTGATAAAGTTGGGATATCTATACTTTCTGTGATTCATAATATTTAGACATTTGGGATATATTATCGATTCAACGAGAGAGGTATTATATTATCCTATTTGGGACAAACATAGATCCAACTCACCAGCACTGCCTCCTGCGCTACAGATGTTGTACTTGCTATATAGGTTGCCTAGGGACCAGGTACTGCAGTATCGTACCTGCGAACGATAATCTAGCTATAGATGAGCTCCGTGTCAATTTAAATGCCACTTTTTTGCCTATAAATTTCGCAAGATATCGGTTGCATGCCAATACTACCTATATGCTAACTATATTTACAAGCTGCATATAAGTTCCCATACCAAATTGCTGACATGCTACTTGTAGCTGTTTACCAACCGTGTAACATCTTCACTACTACTGCCAAGGCTGCACGACTCCGAATATGTCGAATGGGGAATAGTCACGTTTAACCAAGAAGACATGAAGGGTTTGATCATCAAACATGGGGATTGACAAAGTACGTAACACCAGCTTGATATGTTTGGGTGTGTCTGAAATGGGCTGTACCCGAGGTTTTCATCTTATCGAGGAAAAGATGATGAACTTCACGGGATTTTGGGTATCCTATTCTCAGACAAACCTACGTGGTACAACCAGGAAATCACCAACACCTCTCTGTCGGGTTGCCACAGAAAAAGTCACACGGAACAACCTCACGAATATGGATTTGTCTCACAATAGGGTACCCCCCAAATCCTATGGTTTATCCCTGTTTGCTATCGTTTTTCCTATCAAAAACTACGAAGAGACTGAGGGTAAAATCCTCCATGTTCAAACCCGATGTGGCTGTAAGATGGTGTCAATTGAGGACACGGCCAATTCTGTGTTCCAGCCCAAGTTTCTGCTTGATCCCCGTAGTTTCTTACTTCCAAACCAAACTGACTTGGAATGATCACAACTGACAAATATGGTCATTATTGTCACTGTAAATCGTTACTACTGTATCATGTTCTCAATGATAATCACAATTATCATTATCAAATGATAGTCGACAAATTGCTACCAATACTGTTTACCATCATATTTATACAAAATCATCACTAGTATTGCTCTTTTGGGACAGCTCCACATCACCCTGTCAATCAACCTCAGGGGCAGTCGCTTGGTCAGGCCATGGTGCGTGACTGCAACACGGATCCGGCACGGTCCTTGGGTTCAGGATGCCCCTTGCCCCAATGATCTTTTGGGTGAACCAGTACAATGGGATGTTGGGAGATTCTTCATGGCTCATGTGTTGGGGTGTTTTGGGCCAGTTGCTGGAGCATTGATGGACATGATAGAGAATTATTACATGGTGGATGTATACTGTACATACATAGATCTGTGCTAGTCGGTGGGGGTAACCCTTTGAAGGATGTTCTGGGGCACCCCTACTTTTAGGAGACAGCCAAACGGGCACTAACCAGAAGGAATGAGATTTAACCAGCATAAGTTGGGATTGGAGCAACAACCACTGCGTTTTGCCACTTCAATTGGGATGTGTCACAGATGGTTATCCAAAACTGGTTTGATTGAGACTCGAGGGTTTGAAATGCTGATCCAAAATGAACAAACCTGAGGGTGTTGACCAACAACCATGCGGATATTGACCAATAAACATGGCGATCTGAGCCAATGGGAGGTCCATTTGGGCAGCTGGTGAAAATTGATAGTAAGCATTAGTACGCCAATTATCTCATAATTTACCATTCAGGGGAATTGACAACTATGAGATAATGTCCTGACATTTGCTTGAAATTTTACTGAAGAATCCCATCAAATCCCCTTAAGGTAGACCCATCATTGGGATATGTCTCCATCCATCCAGTGGGGAAACCTGTGGGTTTTTGATCCCAACATCGCCACACCCAGACCACTGGGCTCATTGGGCTCTCAGAGGCGTGCTGCTGAATCGATGATCTCTGATGGGGTTCCTGTGTCATGGGGGACCCCGAGCTATCATCCAATGGTAGTTTGATGTAATTTGTAAGTTAACTAGTTGATTATAAGTTAAATAAATGTAATTTGTAATATGTACATTGTTGGTTAAGTTAGTTGAGTTAGTTCAGTTGGTCATCCAAGTTGACTTTTTTGTCCTGTTCAATCCGGGCACTGATGGTATCCCTTGGTGATAGTTTGGGGGACAGCAATGTGCTTCTGGCACCATGACTTGCCCCAGTGGTTCATATCATAAGAGTTAAACCCTGGGACCCATTACAGTGACATGGGGAACCACAACGGATCGGGAGTTTGCAGGACTTGGCCATCATCCCCAAACAGGTTTCATCTTCTGTCCCTTTTGATGATCAGATCATGAGCCAGCATTGCATACATATGCATACATCATCATTAAACTTGTGGATTTTGAATTTGGAATGTGCCCACACTCTCCCAAACTTCATTAGAAATGCATCATGAAACTTCTGTATCTTGAAGCTTGATCCTTCGAAATTGTAGGATTCTGAAGATACCCTCTGGTACTTTAACATAACTATGGAAAATCACAAATTTTAATGGGAAAATCAACTATAAATAGCCATTTTCAATAGCTATGTTAGTTTACCAGAGGGTGTATTGAATTATTGCGGAATTTTTTCACCTGAAAAAAACATGGCCCAGGTGGAGTTTCTGGTGTCTGCGGTGCGTGAGTTCATGGTGCAGTCCAAACGTCGTCGGGAGCGAGAACTGAAGGCTGGGAATCGGTGAAGGATTCCAGGGTTAGCTGCACCTCCAAAATAGATAGAGACAAGTTTGACAGTTGGACAGTTTGATGGGAATGGTGGGGTCAACATCATAGTATAAGATCCTGGAACAGCTTTTATTTTATGTTCATATGAATATGTCTGAATGTTTGGGATTATGGGTCCATTCTGTTCCAACATCTGTCATTGGGATGAGTTCGCAGACAGCTCATCCCACGGGAAAACCTCCATGAAGCTAGAGATGGTCAGGGGCCGTCTATGGCTCCTATATATTCTGTATGTTTATTCATTAGAAGGCATGTCGTATCCATTGTGAGCTTCTGTAGCCCGCCAAACAACTCGACTTTCCTGCTTGAATTTCTGGAATTGGTTGAAGGGAACACCAACGGCTGGGGATAAAACAACCATGGTTTCTCGTAGAATTTCCACCAATCCATTGATGTTTTGATCTCCATGTTTGCCTCTAGAGAGGTGGAATACCAGCTGCCTGATGCTATCTTCAAACAGAAGCTTGGCACGAATCGTATCTTTGTGTCAGCTTGGGACAGTCTAGGTGTTCTCGCTGTGAAATCTTTACACACTTATAAACCTTTTATGCTTGCGGCATTTTCCCACAATTCATTTTGTTGTTTTGATTGTGTAGTTTGTCACAGAATTGTACGAACTTCCATTTTCAGATTGGCAACTCTCAATGTAGGGCAGTCAATGTGCAGAGACACCTGTGCCATTATCATGCCATGCAATACAAGTGTATGGTTGAGAAACAATCCGTGATCAATTCGACATACTCTTTGTATACTGTATGCTTATGTTTTGCAGGACGTTTGATCTCTGTTTGGGACTAGCAACTCAACTTGTTGATTTGAAGGATGTTTTGCATTATTATTGTGTTTTCAACAATTTTATATATTTTATATATTTTATATGATAGTTTTTTTTTTTTTGCGGGGTGGGCGGAATCGACATGGATACATACAAGTATAGGATAGTATAGGTAGTAAGCAAACTCTGCTTGGATCTCGATTTGCTCACGCATGGGATCCGGTTTTTCCAAGGTTTCGCAGCCAGTTGATCCGGTTCCACAGGCTACCTGGCTTAACCTTGGCGGCTGGCAGGTTGATGGTTTGATGCTCTTTGATATTTTGCCCTAACTCTTGGGAGAATACAGTAGCTACCCTATGGTAATCTAACAGCTTGCTATGGACCACCAATTTGAATAGTTAAATCATCTACAAACGAGCCATTTTTCATAGCAATGTTAAACCCAGAGGGTGTTTAAGATTCAAGATGAGCCATGGGATTTCCAGCTAAACCTCGCAGCAACAGCTTGAAAAAACGCTGGCACCTAGTGACAGATGCCTTTGATCACCAATTTGCTTCAACATACAGTGACTCTACTTGTTCGCCAAGAGGCCAAACCTAAAATCATCTCAGATCCCTAGTTGTTGTGGTACCAAGACATGCTTTCTATGGTGGAGAGGTCCACGAGTTTCCAAGGTCCTTCCAGGAACTGGACAATGACAACAGCGGCAAACTCGATCCCCATGAGGTGCCGATCCCATGGCTTTCCCATGCTGGAAGTTGCTGGAGAGATTGGAGATACCCTCTGGTAAACTAACATGTTTCTATGGAAACTATGGAAAATTACATTTTTTTCATGGGAAAATCCACTATAAATTAATATAAATTACTATACATGGCAATTTTTCAATAGCTATGTTAAATTACCAGAGGGTAAAGTTCAGACATTGCAATTCACACGTCCTTTTCTTTTCCCCGTCATCTTTTTGGCCTTCTTGGAGTGATAGGTTGTAGGACTTTGTCCCAAAGGTTTTGGTCAAGTTACAAGAGGTGAATGGTTCATGGTCATCCCACCATCATGAGGAATTCCAAGAATCATTGGTATATTAAACCTTATGATGAGAATGTTTTGAAGACCAATATGGGCATATATGATATATATAATATATATACTTGCATAATCCAACTATTGAGCATGACACATATATTTGATATATTGTTCCAAGATCATATACGCACTCACAGTATATATATATATGATTATATGTATAGTCTATAGTGTATGTGTATATTATTTTAATATATATAGATACGGCCAGGACGGGTGTGCTGCCCGGGAAAGTGCGTTTTGACTGCGCAGGGCCAATGTTTTGTGAGATTCTCCGCGTCGTCCGTTTGGGCAAACGGATGACGAAAATTTACTCCCTCATTTCTACTCATTTCTACTCATTTCATCATCAACATCATCATCATCATCAACAACAACAACAACAACAACATCAACATCATCAACATCAACATCATCATCATCATCATCATCATCATCATCATCATCATCATCATCATCATCATCATCATCATCATCATCATCATCTTCAGCATCATCACCAACAACATCAACATCATACCCCAAACAAACCCTAAATAAACCCTAAGTAAAAACCATGAAAACCCTAAATGAAACCTCAACTAAACCCTAAACAAACCCTAAACAAACCCCAAACAAACCCTAAACAAACCCTAAATAAACCCTAAAGAGTTGGTCACATGATAAACCTTCGGGCGGNTAAACAAACCCCAAACAAACCCTAAACAAACCCTAAATAAACCCTAAAGAGTTGGTCACATGATAAACCTTCGGGCGGCACACCCGGCCTGGGCGTATAGATACATATTGTATAGATACTGCTGCACATTGCTGCCCGTCAGGCCATGAATTTGCTGAGCCATTTCGGTTGCATCACCTCAGGTCCCCCGGGCGTGTCTACCGGGGCAGAGCTGTGCTGTGCTGATGATCCAAATTTGATCTTAGGATGTTCATGTGAAGGGATTTGTTTAAAGCTTTTCTTTTTAACAAAATGGGGATTGTTGACAAGCTTGAGTGGTTGCACTTAGATTCCACTAGATTCAAATCATGGTTTCCACACGTTTCCACTGTTTGGTGGACCCTTGAAGGTATGCCTCTGGAGCAGAAACTCCGTGCGCAGGTCTGAGGGAGGGTTGCAGGGTGGATCGACATGATTTGCGCATGGCAAAATTAGGAATTCCGTAGGATTCCCAGAAAAAGGTAGGGCTATGGTTTACCCAATGGAAAGTGCAACGGACCATGAAATAGTTGGTAAAGATTGATGTAATCGTTGACACGCACACGGTGAGAATTGTGATCCACTTTGAAGTCTGGTGGACAGTTGTCTCAAGTTCAAGGTTCAAGGTGCCTGTGCCACAAAAATTGCAAAACCACCAAAAACATCCAAAAACAATCGGACATAAGGGTGCAATCGAACGCACATCTCAAGCACCATAAAGTGGCTTCAGCCTGCCGAAAAGTATCGAATTTGCCCCCAAAGTCAGATGATTTTGGTACTACAAATGGTGACTTTGTGTGGCTCCTTTGCTTCTAACGAACCAAGAAATGTTGGCGAATCATCAGGCGTTGGTGAGCCGGTACCTCGGTGAATCCGAAGAACATCTTTTATCCTTTGACAGGTGCGGGAGTTGAAACATGCCGGCCTCTTCCGAGCTGCTACATTTCACCATGCTTTCCAACCTGAGGTGGCAAAACCAATGCCATAGAGCTACCATTGGGGATTATTCTTACTACTCATTGGTGGTAATATCGGGGATGGTTTAGGGCATTAGGTGTCCCACATGATTGCGGAGGATGATCTTTAGATGTTTCTTGTGGGTCTGATCCATCCCTTGACTACCTACATGGTTGTGTAATTCACCAAGCAGCACATTGATTTAGATGGATTTAGCTCAAAATTATCTATGCCTCAGCTTGGCCTTTTGAATACTGTTGTGGATTTATTGGTCCATCGGGTCCATCATCTTTTTTTTTGCCATGGCCAAATTATCATTTTCTTAGCCTTCATCCACCTCTGTTTCAGTATTCGCAGGTTCCTGTGTGTTGTCCAAGATTTGCGACTCATTGGCATGGAGGAGAAAGTCGAGATTGCCACATTCTCAGCGACATCATCGAGAACAAAGACTGCCAAAAACTGACCAGTCCATTTACGGCCCGATTCTCACAGCCGTTGTGAGGTCCAATCTCATTTCAACCAATATGATCGAGATCAGTCTGGTCAACTCACCATCAAGGACTGAGATCTCCCATAACTGCTCACTTCAAGCTTGCTGCAGTGCATCAGTGCAAACATCACTCCATTTCAATCTCTCTACATGAATCTACATTTTATTACTATTATATACTATTTACAATTATTTGCTCATATTTCCTCTATATTATATATGTCTACTGTATATCTATATCATCTATATCTATATTTTTTACCTTTATAATATGTGTAGCAATATCTACATCTATATTCATATCTATCTATATCTACATCTACATCTACATTTAAATCTACATCTACATCTGCATATGTATCTATATCTATTTCTATATCGATATCTACATCAATATCTATATCGATATCGATATCTATGTCTAGATAGATAGATAGATGGATAGATAGATAGATAGATAGATAGATAGATAGAGTCTATAAGGCATCTTGGCAGTTGGTGGTGGTTCCCATAATCTTTTTGCTTGCCGCCAGAAATCCCTAGGAGATCTGCCAAATTCTGATGGATCTGAAGATTCAGCCAAGATCATTGTCGGAGCAGGACAAGCTCACCAGAAATGATTAATATTTGATTGATGGCATCGTCCCAAAGTGGCCTCAAATCATCTTGGATCATTCTTTTTGGGAAGTTGCAGGGTTCAAGGAATCGTTGGTCATTCCAAATCAGAAAAAATGGATGGGTTGATGAGAACGATCATCATCTCAATGGCACCAGGAGGCGATGGCTCAGCTCATTGAGGAGTTTCCGAAAGGGGGATGGGCCTACCAGGGGATCCCCCCAAAAAATGAAGGGATTTAACCCCTGGGAATGACAAGTGGCTGGAAAATCCCCGAACTACTAATGGAGGTTTTGGATGTTAATGGGAAAATCGCATGGAAGTAAACGGGGGATTCTCCAGCAAGCCACGCTTGATGTCCGGAGGAAGCTGGAACACCACGACATGTCTATTCTTAGTACGACACAAGCGGGTTAAAGCTGCGAACATGGGGATGTGAGCCATATCCAGAAATGATCTCCTTCAGCGCTGTCTTTCTGTACATAAAAATTGTGATGGCCCAAAATGGGCCCGGTTGTGTGAGAAATGGCCCCCAAGTGACTGGTGATTGTTGTTTCATGCGGGCAGCCGCGCAGCCCTCCAAAAAGCGTGGATTCTGAGTTCTGAGTCATCGCCAAAAAACAAATCCCCAAGATGATCTATATTCACCAGTTCATGAGTGTTTCGCACCTCTCCAATCGCAATCTTTCCAGCAGGAGACCGATTCCAATGGCAGCGGGACTTTGTCAGTTGAGGACGAGTGGTTTGAGCCCACACAGAAATGATAGGCCTAGCTGTGGTGAATTCAGTACTAAAAAATGAATGAATCACCCATTTGGGGACGGGGGTTTACCATGGTTTGCCAGCCTCCTATGTAATATTCGGGAAGGTTTATGCCATTGGGTTTAGCACATTCTCAATTTCAACACGTAGCTGGAACATTCTATCAGTATCTATCGGTCAAGTAGCAAGTGACATCCGTTGAGCCATTGCTAGGACTTGCTGCTGTTGGTTGGGGACTCAACAGATGCATGAGATTTGGGCTAGTGTAGGTTTCCCGTGAAGCTTGGGATTTTGTGCATGTCGCGTTCATTTGAAAACCAAACTAAGTGAAGTTAATTGGCTCATTTTTGGTTGACATCCCCAATTTGTTTGTATAAATCTGTATGTGTATACATTTGCATGTATACATTATATACATACAATATGTAGATGTGCGCATTCTTGTTGGTCGTACATATGTACTGGTACTATATGTGTGTATGCATGCTTGGGTTGAAAAAATGAATTATGGTAAGACGAATGGTTTGTGGGCGTGGTGATCTGACTGTATGTCATTGACGGACATAGTTCAGCACACCACCTCCCTGCAGTATTTCTTGACCATATATTATATATAATTATGTATATATATATACACAATTGTATACACATTGATACATTATATATATACATATATATATATATACATACAGATAATGAAACATAATTATACTACTATAAATATATGATATAACATCGATATCCGGTAAAATCTAGGTTTGATAGGTTAATGGACCTAATGGTTCAATCTCGAGCTATGAATGAAGGAATACCATCTTCCACAAGATCCACCCCGTTTTTTTTGGTACTACCCATGATCCTATACTTCCAACCGACCGTTGGATGCTCACATCATCCAGTCCAAGACATCAGCATGACACGACTTCATGCCTGACCAAACCCCATGCATAGTGGCTGATCTTCAGGAAAGCCTCAATTTGACGGCCAGCTTCTGTAGTACAAGTCCAAATTGAACACAGAACAATATTATCCAGTGTCCCAGACTATTTTCCTAGCATTAAACACAGGATATCGATATCGCCCAATATAAGCCAACAATCCCAATATTGAAATCTTGTGCTCAAGTATCATATCCTAATCTATCCCAATCACATCACAACGCATCAAAATATATACAAATTCAATGACCTCCCCGTCCCTGTGTATATATGATATGTATATATATATATACATGTGTATAATAGTTGTGTATACACACATACATCTATCACATTTTTCCAAGATACCTTCCCGACCATATATCCCGTCACACATAGAGTCGCATAATTTCCCAAACTACTCTGAGGTGCAACGCATCTTGGAGCGCATCGGCGAGCTGAATCGCGCTGAACTGCTGCAGAAGGCAGAGGTGCCACACGAGGGGGTGAACCGCGACTGTTTGAACATACATCATATGCGGATGGGTTAAAACCTATAAAGTTCCCATATGTTTGGGAATATTCATACATAAACCATCTATTCAAGGTACCTAGGGTCCCAGGGCTTTGACTTACAGCTATATCTATTTTTCGGATATGTATATAGGACCATATCATACATATAATTATAACGTAACAAGTACACATGACTAATCATTTCCCCTCAACAGTAGACACCCGGAGGGTGTTTTGTATTGGGGGCAGGGGATTATACATTTATTTATGTGCCCCCATGACAATCAAACATGACAATGGAAAATCCACAATTCATAATTTCCTATTACCATGTTTGATTGCCGGAGGCTTATTTTCCTTGTGTGTGTGTGTGTATTTATTTGATTTTATTTGCATAGATATATATATACATATACATGTATACAATCAACAATTGGGATGTTTCATGATTTTTGCCCGTGGCATGTGGACCTATAACTTGACATAATGGGTATGGCGCCACAAGCGGAAGAAACCATTGACAGACCTGTTGAGGATAGCATTGGGTTCCGTTGGCCCGATCTTCCATCGGATTTTTTTCAGAATTTGAAGATGTCTTATCTACAGCCGACCAAGAATCCTGATGACAGTTTTCTCTTCATGGGATCGGAAGTAAATCAACGCTTGTCACTGTGACTGTTTCATGATCACTTTGGGTTAGAATTAAAGCATATCGATTTTTGAAAATTCATGTCAGCCAGTGACAGTGGATTATCTCCACTTCGATTCGGTGAAGTTCTCGATCCATGCAGGCCTTGGGTTTCTCAACAAAACAAGCCCATGACTTGTGGCACACCTTTGAGGTTCGCAGGGTGGAATTTCTCCTCAGCTGGGGTTGTCCAGTAACCCCATGTGACCCCCAATTCTGAATTTATTGCCATGTGAATGAGATGATGATGATGATGATGATGATGATGATGATGATGATAATAATCTTAACCACTAGATTCTTAGGTTTTGGTTGCCCACCATTTTTTGGACAAACCAAAGTGGAGAATTGGGAGAACTGCTGCGCGTAAGTGGTTGGAATGATGAGTGCTGGTTCAGGTGTTGAGCCTCTGTTGGCCTCCAACTCTCTGTCTATTTCAGGATCTCAAATCCCAATGTCAAACCTCCATATCTAGCAGTAGAAACAATGGTGTCCTTTCGATTTTTCCTTAAACCCATGCATTGATCATCAGTAAATCCCAAAGTTTCTGTGTAAAACATGTTTCCCCAACTTTTCCACATGTTTCCTGTCAGCTTTTCCGATTTTCTGCGTAAGAACCTAATTTGTCCGAGGCAATAAACAAAATCCAAATGTTCAGGCGCTGGACAGCTCTGAGGATGGCTTGATTGATGTGGCGGAGGCAGCGCTGTCACAAATGGATATATTGCTTAATCATGGATATGTAAAGCTATATTATGTGTACAGCTATAAGTACTGTAAAGGTAAAGGTATGGGAAAGGTATTGGATACATAATATTGTACCCTTACCTTTACACATGATATGGCATACTATATATAATTATACCTGGAGGACCATTCGTATCGTAAATTTCACGTTGAGACATATTTGTACTGCAAAAAAAGAGGAACAATTGTTGTCTAGGTATATATTATGTTTGTTTTTATTTCTTATGTAAAACTGTAAAACTATAGAATGTTAAATATGTATATATATATATATAGAATCACAGAGCCGCTCCCAGGTGGCCGAAGCCGTTTCGCTGATGAGTCTGGGGCTTAGAACCGGTCCGGGGGCGCCCTTTTGGGTCCGAAGACAAAGGGTGCCCAGGGACCGACCTTGAAAAGTTATGATGGGAATGATGGTTTGAATATGTTTGAATGATGATGTTGAAAATTACTTTTTTCCTGACATTATGATGATCCATTGACTTTTTTGATGGTTCAAAATGACTGTTAAAGTTGTTTGGGTTTGTGTGAGGGTTTGAACTGGCAAAATCAGATAATCCATTATTTTCCAAAGAGGTTTGGAGTTTGTCCGAATTGCGATCACTGGAGCTGAAATGCGCAACATTGATTTGTGCATGCAGTCCCAATTCTTCAGGGTTTCAATATTCAATAGAGCAGGAAGTAGAATCTATCAGGGCGTATCTCATATCACGCATGAATTATAGCTATATCAATCTGCTTTTGCGGTTAGATTCCTTGGGGGGAACCCCCATGATCAACATCAACATTTCAGGTATTGAAGACCAACCATCAACATCATCAACGATGAAAGTTTGGAAGTGTTATTTACCACCAAAAATGTCAGGTATTGATCCCCATATCTTCATTGATTGACAGGATCAATCATGACACGTTTCATGGGGGCCCCTGACAGCTGGTGGTTTTCCGCCGTCCGCAGAATGGCAGATCTCCGCCGGCAAGTTGCACAAACATGCGCGAAGACCCGGAGCGTTTCTTTCCAGTGGGCTGCACCATTGGGGGTCCGAAAAACTGGGTTTGTTTGGGGTATTTGTGCAGGATCCCCCTAAATTCATGGCAGTTTTTTCTAAAGTGCTTTGTAGAATCTTCAATCATCCTTCAATGGGTTGGTTTAAGGGAAAATCTACAGGATACCACTGTTTTTTATCATAAAACGTGGAGATTTCCTGCAGATTTTCCCTAAAATCCATCCATATGAATCCTGAATCAGAAGATGGGGGGGCATGGCTCACCCGGCGAGGTTACAGAATTGGATGCAGATGGAAATGGGTGGGGAGCCTCAGAAGGGATGATCACCACTGACATTCATGCTTTGCAGATGGGTTTGAAACCATCAATCAGAAAAAACATGTCGTTTAAAGAAAACTCGAAAAACTTGAAAGATCCGCAATTGTCCACAGGCAACAACCCTTTTGTGTTGTGCATGTACCCTCTGGTAAACTAAGATAACTATTGAAAATCACAATTTTTAATAGGTAAATCAACTATAGATGGGCCATTTTCCATAGCTATGTTAGTTTACCGCAGGGTAAAGGGACCGACTATGGGTGGATTAATGATTAATGGATTCCCAGTGACCTCCCCAAGTCTTTGTCGTTTCCCGATATATTTGTATGTCCTTGTGTTTTGTCGACTCATGTTCTTCATTTTTGTTGACGTTTGGTCACTTTATAACTCTTAGATACTTTCCATGCCATCTATTTGAACAATATCAAGTAGATTGCGATACTTTGTTCTGAAGTAGATACATAAGCCATCATAAGCCCATTTAGATGGTATGTGTATATATATATATATACATATACACAGAACACACACACACATTCATATGTGACATTTGTGTTAGCTGCACAGAACATTTGATATCTGACGACTTCCCTCGACCCAGTCAGTACGCTTGTCAGCTTTGAGGCAGCTGGACTTTATCGAGTTTCTGCACCTAATGCGTCACTTGGCATTGAGGAAAACGTGGAGATCAGCCAAGACCTACAAATTGTTCAAGAACATCTTGTTTATAGATAATTATTGGATTCTATTTGTGTTTGATTTTGTAAAGCACCTTTAGTGGCACTTACTGGTAGTTTTTTTGATGTTTGGATGAAACTTTGTGTTCTTTCACAGAGTTTGATGCTGTCGCATGGACTCTTAAGGAACTATGAGGTTCTTGTATCACACTTGAGCGCCCGCAAGAACTAAGATGCACTTCGCCCTGCTTAAATACAACGATTCAGAATGACCTTGGATCTAATTGAGGGATTTGATCCAAATTTGGTAAGTTACCTTGGGGTAAACCAACATAGATGTGGAAAACCCACGGAGTTTCCCTAGGAAAATGATCTACAAGTGGTGGGTCTTTCACGCGTTTTTTGTATGTTTGCTGGAGGGGCTCTTTGCTTCGAGGGACATGCCAATGCTGCGCCAGGGCGTATGTTGGATGATGTCGCAGTTGCAGTGCCAGGCAGGGTCGCTGGGTCAAATATTCAGCCTACCGGCCGACAAGAGCAACCACCGGAAAGACGGGATTATTTCCAGTACAGCAATCATATTTTGGAAAAGATGGATACCATGTCCAGTAAAAGATTGACTTATTTTCCAGTATGAAAGTCTATCCCGAAAGTGCCACAGAGGGGAAACTTGCAGGAAAAGAGAACAACTTGGTAAAAAACGCATGGCTTTTGCATTGCCCCATATCCAGTGACACCAAAGATTGCGTCGGGCAAACCAACAAATTGGTGATCCCCTAGAAGATGGATCGACTGTCACAGATGACGTTTTTTGCTACCATAGTTACAGTTACCCTCTGGTAAACTAACATAACTATGGAAAATCACCATCATTTTTAATGGGAAAATCCACTATTTCAATGGCCATTTTCAATAGCAAACTGTTAGTTTACCAGAGGGTAGTTGGGTGGCAAACCATTGGTTTTCCACATCTTAATTTACCCTAGGGCATCTACTGAGGTTCATTTGGGGAACCACTTGGTGTTTTTTCTTCTGTAACATTTTGTCCTGTTTTTGGCACTCTGTCTTGTTTGAAACTGAATGCTACCCACACTTGCATTGATTTGCTTAATTTTGGTTCTATATGATTATAATTGATGATATGTATACCAAAATATCATGTATATATATATAGATGCACCGTGTATTCCTCACACACACACACACGAGAAGTGGTTTACGTGAATGAAATTTGCAGCGTTGAAATGCACCTGGCCAAACACCAATCATCGTGAGTCCTGGGAAAGCTCTCGCCCCAATAACCGCCTGGCTGTCCCAAATTGTCGGCGCTGCACAGTCAAGATGAAGACGGAAGAGCCTACCAGTCCTCGAAACAGTGAACACCTTAGAACTGCAGCAAAATGAGTATGGGCCGGATCAAATTTATACACGCCCAAAACGGATGGTGTAACACAGTACTAAGAAATCCAAGAATCACCAATTTGGTGCGTCGATTGGTACCCGAATTTTGACCTACAACGTTTTCATGTTTCAGGGTCTTGTAATTGTTGCAGTGCATTTGGGTGGGTAAAACAATAATAAACCATCCCCAAAATCACCATAAATAGGTGGTATAAACCATCAAAATATAGGTGGTTTATTATTGTTTTACCCACATTACTGTACCCCAGTTATGACCATTTCAATCAAAAAAGGATGACAAACCACGGGATGTCGACCCCGAGGACCTGCCGAGGAAGAGGATTCAGCTCAGCTTGGCCCTTAGTAGCTGCAGCGTTCCGAAAGCCTCAATTTCAAATGTATTGAAAACAGCACTGGCATGTAAAGCCAACAATGGCAGAAAACGATGTATACGTCACATTATACGTATACATGAATGCATATAACTTATAACAGGATACAAACTATCAACGCTGGGTATGCCCAAGGTTTGGCAAATTCCAAACCCAACCACTCCATGGTCTACTTCTATATATGGGAAACCTATGGGCTCAGGTCCCTTTTCGGATGTACAACGTCTCCTGTATTCACGATTCCTACAAAAATTAAGGGTGAAAGGGAACATCTTGCAGAGAGTCCCTCAAAAATTGGATGGTTTCAACAAATCATTGGATTCTGCCAAATAATAATTGTTGTTATCACATGTAATAACTATATATATATATAAATATGTATCATTAGATTGTCATTCTAGTAGCAGCCAACAAAGATGGAGACGTGACGTGAATTAAATATCACTAGTATCACTATTTTAGTAGGATTTGACTTTTCTAAATCCTCTTGGGGTTATACCGTTAGATCTATTAATTACATACCCCATTATATATAATTCCTATCATTGATGATAGATATATGCTAGATATATTCAATTAAATCACCCATTTAGATGAAGCGATAGCCTAACCACTACGCCCTTGGACTTGCCGAGGAAGCGAATGCGCGTCCCCACCACGTCCAGGTCTCAGAAACGAATTTGTTTTCCAGATGATGTAAGACACCACATTTAAAATCTGGCATTCCACATTTGGCAAAAAGCAAATCTGAAATTACACATTTGGCAGGAAATCTGAAACAGAGCTGTAAGTGTAAGATCTGAGACAATAGAATTGGATGGTGAAAATGTACAGAGCTGGATGATTGTTTTGCCAAGGTCTAATCTAGTGCCAAAGAAGCGCTGAAAGGCGAGAAGATACGTCAGTCTGTGCTGGAAAAGTCTCTAGACCGTATACAACCTTTCCCCTTTGTTTGACATGACCAACTCTGTATGATTTTGACTGATTTTGTGTTGTACGTTGTTTGAGTTTATTGGACAAGGAAACATTATAAATATATATATATATATTATATAAATAGATATATACATATGTATATATATATGATGTATACATATGGTGCATACATATTATTACATACAAATTATATACAATTTCAAATCACACATGTGAATGCAACCAGATACACATATACCAAGGCTGAGTTGCTAATTGTCTCGGAAGTGGAGTCTTTTTGATCCTGCTAAGTTTGAATACAGGTAGAGTGGCTGATCAGGTCGGTCTCCACTTTCCTCATGTTTCCTCCAGACATACTGCCTGCAAGGTGCCACACAGATCTACATAACAAGATGGTTGAAACAGCATACTTGGATTATCATCCTAGTCGGTAAGTGGTTGCCTACCTTGGTTGCAAGCCAGCTATAAGTGGAGAAATCGGTGAAGCATGGTAAACGCAGTTCAGCCTGGACTCATCAACCAGGCTGAAATGATTACCATAACCTTTACTCACTTCCCCATTGGGATGGTTGTCCAAGTAGGTCCCCTTGTTTCACCTTGGTGCCAAAAATGGCACTCGTTCGCTTTCGCGGTTTTCGCGTTGCTTGGGACCAGAAAACTGCAGGAGTTCAGAGTGGTGCGACTGTATGACACAATGATTTGTCGCAATGTTTTGTCTTCCAGGGCTTGCAAACGGACATGCCTTCAACTCACAGCATGTGAATTCCGACATCGCCATTTAGCTGAGGAACACAAATCATAAACCATACAACAGCAGCACCAAAGGCCAAGCCACCCTAGCCTTGACTCACCCCATTCGGGTGCACTTGTTCAGCATCCTTCTTGCCATGGGTATTTTAGTTTCTTTTCTCTCCTGCCTTCCGGAGGAAAGACACGCCTCTCACTGATTTCTGGTTACGCACCATGTTTTTGTCGAGAAAGTCCGCGAAAGTACACAGCTTGGAGCAGCAATCAACCAAAAATTACCTATCAATCAACCATAAATACCTATCAATCAACGAAAAATTACCTATCAATCAACCATAAATACCTATCAATCAACGAAAAATTACCTATCAATCAACCATAAATCAACCCAAAATTCGCCAGCTCTGAAAAGGCTCTTCACCGCACGGTGGCTTGCCCGCACGGGGCCACCTGCCATGGGATCCCATGGGTAGCTTGTGCCGCATGGCAGTTGCAGGCAGGGCGACGTGGAAGGTATAGCGGTGGACAGTTGGCCAAGAAATTCATATCAAGTTGGTGTGTTTTTTATAGCATTGAATCCCATTAATGTGTATTCAATCACCATTAAATCCTCAGTGTATCATCATGAAATCCATGTTATGAAATGTTATGAATATAATCTACAATATTTCTTCTGTCGGTCATGGTCCACAGCAGTCCAGCAGTCGACAAGCTCAAAAGATTGAAGCTGTCGCCAGTCATGGCATTGCACCACCTGGAAATCGCATCGGCGCAGGCAGGGTATTGGGAGGATGTGTTGAAACCACCAAATCCTTAGACATTCGCAGGGGAATATTGTGACATATACGATAATATATACAAATATAAATATATGATAATATATAGAACTATACGTTACTGTATATATGTATATTTTTTTTAATATATCGATGTATACTATACAATATATTCGTGTAAGTGTAATTGTTATATGTGTTTTGTTTTTGTAACATTAAACCCTGCAATTTTGTGTCCCAATTTTGACCCGCTGTGGTCCCATATCCCTCTGGCTTCAATGGGATATCACGGGGACATGGATGCAATGGACTGGTGTCTACCATCAAAGATGGTGCTATTTTCTTGTGATGTGTCCTGAAAGCCATTCGAAGATTGTTGTGTCGTATGCCACTTTATCTATCTTAAATACTATTATTTGATGCTGTAGTTTGGGGGTTTCTTAAAATGGTGGTTCCCCCAAACCATATTCATAGGTTTCAATACTAAGTCATGGTCCCAATAACTTGGATGATTTGGGGTACCCCGATGACTTAGGAAAGCTCCAGTTGATGTCTGATGTGGAAAATGTGTCAGGATGATTTCACATCTCCATGTCACCATGCTTGAGGATTCCGGCCGCAGGATTGCAACATGACGGCCCCGGAGCATGGCAGCCTAGGAGATTGTCCGCAGGTGTGGAGGGATGGGGTGTCCAAATATCGAAGGTGTACCGTGAAGTGATGGCGGTTGAACAATGGAGAACATGTGTTTTCTCAACCATGAGAGAGTTCAGACGACCTTTGAACGCTCTTTTTTTGCGGTCGGGTCCACTTGCATAAGTGGTTGCGGATCAAATTCTTGACAATCAAAATGGATGGTGGAATACTGAAACGGGCGAATTTGGGTCCACTGGTGCCTCTTTTCAAGTCAGACTTACCGAAATCCCATCATGAGCAGATCCACTTCTAAAACAGTGGTTCTGGGGAGGTTGCTTGCTTGATACGAGAGGAAGGGACTGAATCCCATGACTCACCATGAAATCTGATTGGACGTGTTGCCGGCCTGTTCTTGCTCCACCTCCCATTCGCCAGACCTTGTCTTCTGGTTCCACTTGTCTGCAGGGCGCCCTAGTCTGTTGACCGCACAATATTCCCTTGGTGAGGTTCTCAAAAGCGTAAACAGGGTTTGTCTTAATCCTCCAAATTCTGCAATCATTTAATTTGGAACCAATATTGCGGATATGACTGATTCATTGCCAATGAAGGTGGAATTTACCACTCCCTTTCTGGGGATGTCTTGGTAATCGTCACTGACAAGTGGGTGAAGTGAGGCAAAACTACAGTATCCTCGGATAAACAAACATGTTTTGCCAGAAAATGTTCCCTTGCTAGATCATTGACAATATCGGATGATTTTCATGCACTTTCCAGCGATCTTGACTGGTATCTAAAACCGAATCTGAACACCTCTGAACCGATGATGGTGGATTGAATATCCCAAATTATCCCAAACTGGAAGTAGACACTATTGATTCAAATCATATACTCTACATATCATAGATATCCATATTGTATGTACCCCTACAAAGATATCACCAAATTGTGCTTCAGCTCCAAGCCCACCCTGAGGCCTGCGTGCCTGCCAGGGTACCAGCTGACTGGCAGGGCCAGTTGCAGCTCTGGAGGACGTCTCAGCTCGGTCTCCCAGCCAGGATATGCCAGGTATATGGCTGGAACCATGAGATTTAACATGATTTAACCAACAAACTTGGGATTTAACCGGCAAACAATAGGGATTTAACCAACAAACAAATGGAGCTTTAACATGATTTAAAATGATTTAACCATTGTACATCCAAATAATTCGGATTTACGCAACAAGCAAGTTGGAATCTCACCAACACAGTGTTGGATTTGACAAAAGGCGCGGATTCAACCAACAAATAAGTCAATGCAGATTTAACCAACAAAGCATTGGGGATTTTACCAACTAAACTAGGAACAATGGAATAAAGCCAAACAACAACACTTGAGGCATTCCCCATGTTTGCTCACTTCGCCTGGGCGCGGTCCCAGGCCATTGGGGGTTTCCCCGGGGCCCAAGGTGTGCCAAGCTGCACTCCAAGTGCTTGCAATGTCACGGAGGACGGGGGAGTTATCCAGCTGGCTGGGAAAGGAACCATCCAGGAGGCAACAACATCAACAACCATATCCTCGAAAATTGGTTGATGATTGGCTTTACACCATGATCCTCTCTCCCTGATATTCAGATACAGTATATAGCCTCATTTATTTTGGAGTCCCTTATTATTGGTAGGAGGATGGCATGGTAAGACTTTTAGTTGGTAAATCCAATTAGCTCCCCATGATTGCTAGGCCGCTAGGCAACTCCCCACTAAGTGCCCATCAAATCCAAATACATATTTCCATACAATATCCACACAAATTCCACATATTCCATATTGATACATAGGTACCTCCACTGTCCACCCGCAGTGGTCGAACCTCCAGGCTGCTGCTGAAAAGCAACGTGTGGCATCTCTGGGGAATTGCCCAGAGCTCCTTGAGTTGGGAAACTCGGTCGGAAGAACCTCTGGTTATGACTAACATAGCCATGGAAAATCCCCTATAAATGGAGGTTTATAGCTGGGAAAATCATCCCAAATGAGCCATGGATTCCATGGCTATGTTGAATAACCAGAGGGTATATTCCCGGAATTGTATCGGCAAAAGTGAAAAGTGGGGATCTAACTCAGCAAAAATAGAGTATTTCACCGGCCAAAATGATGATTTTAGCATCATAATTGGGATTCATCCGTCAAACATGGGTAGCTAATCATGAAAACATGAAAAATGGGGTTGTGATCTTCAAACATGAAGATTCAACTGGGGATTGTGTCTATTTGCCAGCTATTTTGATGTGAAACCAGAGTTGCTCATGTGGTCTTGACCATAGCCAAATGCCCCCTCCGTCAGAAGGGTTCCCACGGTGCCAAGACACACCTGCACAAAAATATGGCCAGCGCTAGGTCGGGAGACTTCTGCGAACTGGAATGTCTCAGCAGATACCTGCCAAGTTTGGATGCCAAAGCTGGAAAGTGGGATGAAGTGGTGTTCGTGAATGGTGAATGGAGAATAATGAGGTTTGAACTTTGAACCATGCAATGACTCGGGGAGTTCTTTTTTGATGACTTGAGACGTCCGGGTCGCAAGGCGGTGCCAGGTATCCTTTGGTCATTGAACACAGCAATGAAACACCCCCCCAGCTAACTGGGCCAGGCCCGGTCCAAGGGAACGATGCAACCCATGGAGTTACAACCCACCATATAAAGCTGAAAAGGTTTTTAAGTTATAAGGTGAACATCCCATGTATATATGGGGTTGATAGTGAGTTTATAACTTAACTCCCCTATTGCTTGAGAATGGGAATGATGCATCGCATACCCGTCACATGATCATGGATGTTGATTCTCAGTGTTGTTATATCTTGTTATCATTATTATTCATTATTGATATTATACACACATATCATATCCACATACAGATGCCATAGTTCATTACCCTTGTGCTCGTAAGTGACTATCAATACACATTCTGGGATGATGGCAAGGATTGGGGAAATCATCCCCAGCTGGCCAAACTAATCTGCTGATTTTCCCAGAAAAACCCTTGCACGCACGGGATTTCAAAGCCAGCCATGTTTCATATCCAGTTAAGTATCCCATTGATGTCCCATCATGATCTACTTATTATCCCTAGTAAAATCCTTATAAAAGATTACAAAACCATCATATTATCCCAGTCCCAGAGAGTCCCTCCGGCTTGGCCACCCAGGTGGCAACATCTCTTGCGAGCTGGGAAACCTCTCAGACTTCACCTGTCAGGGGACCCTCCATGTTTTTTTTTTTTTGGGGGGGATGGTCATCAATCAATCCATTCTCATAAGGCTTAGCCTAACATAGACCTGCCAGATAGGGGGTTGGAAGATTCGTTTCCAGTAAGCATTGGTTGTTTTCAGGGTTCATGTTGAATAACCAGAGGATACTATACTACTATACAATTTTTTGTTCGGAATCCCATTCATGATGGTGTGATGACCAGTGTGATGAATGTATCCCACAACAACCATGGTTTGATCATGGCACATATGATCAGTGTCAATATTTAGCATGATCATCCGCACCCGACAGTCCAACTGTGTAAGGGTTTTTCCAGGTTTGGGGGTATCCCTGCTATCCGCTCAATCCGCTCTTCATTTTTTGCGCAACATCTTGGTTTGCCAAAGATGAGACAGTCTAAGATCATCCGCGCAACTCACATTGGCTTGTTTTTGTTTGCCATACTTCAAGGTGATGGGTAGTGGGGTAGACGGGAAATATCACAACACATCATGACAATTTTAATGACATGTGATGACCATTTAAAGTTGGGAAGCAATAGTCCATTTCGCAGGAAGCCCAAGTTGATTATAGGGATCATGTGCATTGGCGTTTCAGGTTTGTGAGAATCTCATCGATACAGAAGAGATCCCACACGGAGTTTCAATGGACCCAAAAATTGGATGAGTGAATTTGTTTGAATAAATGATATGGGATTCCATTGGCAACGCCATAAACAACTACCATCAAAGGGGATGATATTTACCACCCATCTATGGTAAGTCATTGGTAAAGTAACATTTTTCTATGGACAATCACCATGCTATTAATGGGAAAATCCACTATTTCTATGGCCATTTTCAATAGCAAACTGTTAGTTTACCAGAGGGTAAGTCATGGTAAGTCCTTGGGGAGGGTGACTCCGGCACTTCTCAGTGGTGAGGCCTGATGGAGCCGTGCCTCCCTGGTTTTCAGGCGCCCTGAGCAGGGCTTGTCAACCTAGGTTCAAAAAGGTATGTCCAATGAATTCCAATGAATTCCAATGATTTATGGTGAAAAAAACTGCCAATCATCGAAAATCCATGAAAATTCATTGTAGATCATAGATGATCATGGTACCCAAGATGATTACCCATACAGCCAATGGGAAATCCTCCTTGATTTAGGAGGGGAAAGCGGACTCAGCAGCTGCAGTTCTGGACTCACAAGGCAGATCCCATGAGACCGGAGGAATGTGAGCCTGGAGCCGAGGAGCTATGACTATCTATGACATTTCTACTATGAGTCTTGGTGATATCTACTATCTATGACTATCTATGATATCTACTAGCTCATATGACTGGAGGAATTTGGACTGTGATCTACTATGACATTCTATGACTATTCTTGGTGTCTTGGGGTATAAAAGCAGAACCTGTACCCCAAAAGTCCAAAAAACAAAGGAACGAACGAAGGATGAAACTAACAAAAAGAAGAGATCAAAAGAAGACGAGCAGGCAACAACAATTGCTAGCTGCCAACACAATTACGGACATGTATTAGGGCACTGTACAGTTGTAAACGAGCATCCTCTGATGGTGCCTGCAACCGCATGTCCATTATTGCTGGTTGATGGTTTACTATGGTTTATATACTTTCAACATCTTTCAACCAATTTTGTGATGAATGATGATCCCAATGGCAAATCGTGTATTTTTTTGGGGATGGGATTGAAACCACCAACGAGACGAATTGTTTTCCGAGGCCGTGCCCTTTGGGCAGCTACAAACCAGACGAGGGACCGCCAAGTGGTTGCCGTCGATTGCATGGGGCCATGCGGGCATACCGACTCGTGAACATGGATGGCAATGGGAGATTGTTGTTTTAGAGGGAAAAGAATCTGATGATGGAAGTGTCCTCCAGCAATGATCTTATATTTGAAGTTTATTGGTGGACAATCATATCAATCATTACATATCATTACTATATGCAATAATCCTCCAATATATTTATCATGCAATTGCGGACATTGGCTGAGAACGATTTTTTCGCGCACCACATTGACCAAAGAAAGCATATCACCTCCCAAGATGATTGAATTGATTCAATTCACCTTTTGCATCAGTTCGTAGTACTATTTGAATCCCGTGTTTGATCAAAACGAAAAGCACTCTTGGTGACTCTATTCATTTTAACGAACTCAAAGCCGGGATTGAAAAGCATGGTCATAGTATGCCAAATATTTACAGTAATGTGGGCAAGCCAATGCCACAAACAACTTCCAATTAAGGGGATGGTAGGAATCCCACCATCTACCAGCCATAAAGCCATGATGACCTGGGGATCTCCACCGCAGGATCCGGGCCCTGTGAGAGCTGTCCGGAGAACTCGGATACCAACGTCACTGGGAGGCGTCATGGGGAACAGGATGGAAGCTCTGCTCTCCAAAAATCAAGCACATGGCAATGGAAAAAAGATCACATGTTTTTTTGAATGCAATATAGTTTTCATTGCCAGGGTTGGTTACTGGAAGGTAGGCAGGATAACTCTTTGCTTCTTGGAATTCACTGGAAATCAATGGAAATCCAGACCAGAAAAACATCTTCCAGCGGATTGCCACAGTTTATTTCAGTCCCAAAATCGGTGTGTGGGAAGGACATTCTACAGTAGGCCGTAATATTTGATGGTAAACCCAATGTAAAAAACCTGTTACCTAAAAATAGGTTAAACAATGGTTAAACCATGTTTCAAACCGCACACATCTCAAGTATTATACAACCATGAAAAAAACGTGATGTTCAGGTCAAAAGACTTCCTTCAATTCCACCCAAACTGCTGATGACTTGCAACGACTCGTCCTGGATCAGTCGAGCAGGACTTCGTCGCAAGACTGCCAGTGTCCGGCGCGAACGCTCGGCTAGTTGTGGGAGCAAGTGGCACTGAAGGCTAAGTGAATTCTTTGTTGCAAGTTCCATCAGGAAATTAAGGACATGATTCTGATTTCAAACTGGAAAATGTGGTAAACCAAGCAGGAACAATCAACCACAAAATTCAGATCGTTTAGGTAGTGCGGTTACTATGTTCACAGATGTTTGGCTTTGTTGAGATATACCACCCGTTTCTGGCGATCATACATCCAAGTACTAAAATCATGCGGCCAAACACTTGGTCATACCAAAGATGGGACCCTACTGGCTGCTGGATGTACATCGGGTGATATATATATATATATTGTATATATATATATATATATACACATACATATTATATCGATATACCGTTTGGAGTGCTGTAAGTTGAAGTTATCCAGCTATCCCATGCATTCCCATGCCACAAAACCCGTCTTCCAACCATCATGGAAGCGAGCTGTGGACGCGTCATGGCCGAGCGAATTCAGGTGGTCTTTTATGAGCAACGGAATGGCCTCGGCGAATTGCTGCCTGGGTGCCCGGTGGTGGCAAGGTTCAGCAACAAAGGAGGAATGTCAGCTGCCAAAAATGGGGAGATATGGTCGAGTCTCGGTACCATCAAATTCCCAGAACCCAGGCCTCATCGATCATTTGCGATCAACCAATCTACTTACCCTCTGGTAAAGTAACGCAGCAATGGAAAATGGTTGTTTTGAAAGGGTAAGTCATCTATAAATGTGCCATCTTCATAGATTAAATTACTAGATGGTAAAATCTCAACATGATTCGACCATCTGAAGCAACTCAAATCTGCGGCAGTGCTGTCGAGGTCTTGCCTCCCTTGTCCAAACAACTCCGCGGTGATTGGATCTGGACAACCATCCGGGCAACGTCAGGCCGATCTGGGAATAAGGAGATCCCAGGTCGAAAAGTGGTCTTGAGGGTGGGTCAATACCTGTGGGAACCATCTTTTGTATACAAGCTCCAACTCTCCAATCACCCAGGACGGAAATATGTGGAAATATGGAGATGGGTCAATACCCGGAATGTCACAGCCCAATATTGCCAATAGGAAGATGAACACGGATGAACACTAGCTGTAGCTGTTTTGAAGATTGCAGCTGTACTTCCCACGAAACATTTGACTCGAGCAATGCGACAAAACTTGAGGCAGTTAGCTTGGAGAAGAAAATTCCGGGATGGAGACATGCATGCCGAAAGCTCCAGAATTGGTTTAAATGAACATGTAAAGTCTAAAGTCCCATACTTTGATGGTACAAAACGATAGTTTCCGGTAGAATTTCCCCTTGAATCCAGCCAATGTGCCTGACAGGACTGCCAGTGCTTGGAAGGTTTCGAACCGGTGCTCAGACCTGACGATGACAGTGGGGATGCTAAGTGGGCATCGATGACCACGGGACCTCGGAGATGATGGGAGGTACCGCCTTAGAACGGCCCTGCAACAGTTGCGGTGTTCCTCAAGATTCCTAGAGATTCGATAGCTTTCTTGTGTGTGGCTCAATGTGGCTCTTTTGGCGTTGTGGCATGTGGCGATGAATCTAGTTTGTTTGGATGTTTGTGCTTGCTCGTTTGATTGTGGCCGTTGGTATGAGAATACAGCTGGACCCCAACACCTGCAATGGAGGCTCATTATTGCACAACAGTGTCATTCCAGGTTTCAAAGTTGTCATTCCAGGTTTCAAAGTTGGCATCCCAGGTTCCAGTGCTACTTCTATGGTTCTGTCAATCCACCACAGAATTCAGCTAGTCCGAATTACTTTGTGGATTTGGGAATCTTGCGGAAGAAGACTGGGAATGTGCAAGAAAACTCACACATGTTTGTACTTACAAGTATATGAAAATCTCCGGACCTCATCATATCATAAAGGTCGCAATATTGCCCTCCCCCCAGACACGCCCAAAATCCATTGACCTGCCGCAACAACGACTACAGAAAAGCAACTACTGCAACAACTTGCTGTGACCTATTTTTTTCGGAGTATGTACATACCATCCATATTATACATTCCGAAGTGGATAATTAGAATGAGTAGTTATTCCTCATGTTCAATTTTCAGACGATATTCTAATTCCTAGTGTCCAATTTAATGTTGCATCTACTACTCATCTACTCCAGGATCGGGACATGTGAGAGGTGACATGTAGTATCTATCTATATATATATATATTTACAAAAGATACAAACAAACCAACATATATGATTTCATAATTAAATATGTACAGATAGTAACTTCGCGTTTTTACATACAATATATAGATCAGATAGTCATCAAACAAAATGACAGAATCATGGGACTTAGGCCTTCTCCATTGTCGCCCAGCTGAACCTTGCGATGTGAGTGATCTCTTGAGGAACCTCACAGGCGGCGGGCTTGGCTGTGGCGTTGACCCATGCGGGGAACGATTGCAGATTCACATCATTTGAACGTTACCCTGGGGTAAACCAACAAAAATATGTGGAAAACCCAATGGTTTCACGAGGAAAATTGTTTTTCATATGGTGGGCTTTCCACGTTCTATGTTAGTTTAGAGGAGGCTACAGTAGCCACGCAATTTTGTTGGTTGACCCTTGACTCATCCCCTAGTTGATCAAAACTCCCTCCAAACTGTATCTTGCCACCATGGGGGTTATCATCCTCAAACTGCAGGAGGATAGTTCCAGGCCCACGATCTTCTGAGTGTCCAAGTAATTTTGGGCTACATGACGCACATTCCACGGGGCAAAAAGGGATGTTTGTGGCAAATTGTCAGGCCTTTTCTAAATCCATGAGGATGTCTATGCTTGAGAATCCTAGGTACCAACTTGCTAGCATTTGTTGGTGATGGAGAAAAGCCACGATACAGTAAATGATAATGACAAGAATAGTACGCACCAGTATCAGGAACAAAGAATCACAGCAGTAGTCATTATTAGGGTTGATAATAAGTAGAATATGGTAGCAGTAGTAACGACACACTATTGAAACACAAGACATGATGATAGTAATTGGAAACATAGTATGACTAAGAATATGAACAGCAATGACAAGCAATAGGCAATAATCAATAATACATCAAAGTCAGGAATACGGCGATAATAAACAAACAACTGGACAAGAAATATCTAGACAATATTATAATATATTATATATACTATATAATTATATAATCATATTGACAAACACCAATACCCTCTGGTAATTCAATAGTTTGCGATAGAAAATCACCAGGCCCGGAGGAGTTCAAACTGAAGACAGGAACGTGCCCGGCATCCTGGAGCTGGACAACGAGTTGAGAAAATGATGGTGGATTTACATGGATTGATGTGGATTTGTGTGGATTTATATGGATCTATATGGAATTGATATATTATGGATGTATATGGATTAATATTGTATTATATATAATGTATTATGATCAATAGATGATAAACAATAACTGGACACATATGGTTATAATGGAGAACTAGGGAAGCTGGGGATAGAAACTGCGGATTTTTACTGGGACTTATAAGCAACAAATCCAGTTGGGTTTGTCTGACAATAGAAGATTTCACCCCAACTCAATTATGTTCTTTTAACAATGGATAAACTCATGATTAACACTTGGATGGAATGTAGTATATGATTTTCGAACAACCCCAACTATTGTCCAGAACTGTTGTTAATACAATCAATTGAATCAACTAGGGCGTTCTCAGAAAGTCAACCGTTAAAATCGTAATTCCCATCATGTAGCGTACAGACAATCAATTTCAGATGGATCAAAAACGATCCGACCCAAGAAACTTTGTCAAGGGGGAACCCCAAATTTCACCCACACCCATCTAATCAAGCAGTTTTTGTGTTGAATCCACAAGTCACAAGTCCATAGTACATCTGCAAAAGATGGATTTTCTAATATGCTTTAATCATGCTAAGCATAGACAAATGCCTTTTTTAATCTATCTATCTATATCTATATCCCTAATATATATATATATATAGTTGTCCGTTCCTAGGAAATTACGAGTCGTCCTCCCCCTCTTCTCCCTGGGGATCCTTGATCAAGGTGATCCCTATGCCAAGACCTCCATGTTGCCCAGCGGGAAGCAATGCAGCCTGCTGTGCAACGCCGGTCTGGGTGCGCAGGTGCGGAAAGAATAATCATCATGAAGATCAGGATCAAACCCAGATGAAGACGCAGGATCATGCTGTTTATGATTGTCATTGAGGATGATCCATTGTTATTGATGATTGTTGTTAATTTTCTTTGGTGGCGATGGTTATTAGTACTATTGATGATGATTACATTACAGCAATATCAATAATTACTGATAGATGAGAACTTATAGTAACCACTCATGTATCTGCATTGTGTAAGCACTAGTAGCTGATGATGATGATGATGATGATGATGATGATGATGATGATGATGATGACCCTCACCATACCCTCACCATGCCCTCCCGAACGCTGCAGTTGGGTTCCGACATCTTTCGAGCCATTGACCTCACTTTGGCCTGCGACGTGGCTTTCTCAGTGAAACTACCAGATGATGCTGGAAGTTTCCGAAATGTTTGGTGGGTGAGATCCAATTTTTTGGTGGTTACACCCCAATTTTTGCTGGTAAATCCCAAGGTTTACTGGTTCAATCGCACATTCTTGGTGCCTAAATCTCCGTTTTTTCATCCATGGGCCAGGATGGGAAGTTAGTGCGAAGCCCCCCACAGGGCAATGTTTGGCTCGGAGCCCCAACAGTTACCAGGGACCTGACGTGTCAATGGTGATTTTTTCCACAACAACAACAACAACAACAAAAACAACAACAACAACAACAACAACAACAACAACAACAACAACAACAACAACAACAACAACAACAACAACAACAACATGGTGAGATAATGGTGATTTACCTATCAAGACGTTGATTTTCCATGTCAAAATTGTTAGTAGCGGGAACATACTGGGAAAACAACCAACAGTCATGGAGTAAGAATGGACACCGGCGATTTACCCGCAGGATCCCGCTGGTAATTCAACATAGCTATGGTACAGATGGCCCATCCAGTGCGATGATTGACCTGTAAAAACAGTGATATTCCAAAAGTTATGTTGGATTACCAGAGGTCAGAGGGTAGTCTTTGAATATCTTGGTTCTGATTGACACATGTCTCAGCGATCATCAGTCAGTTGAATTTGTACACAGGATCCGAATTTGCCCCGATCACGATCATGTCTTACTAATAGCTATGGGCAAAGGTTTGAGGCCACACAACCTTATTAAGCATGATGAGCTGACCAAAATTCAGCAGTTCCAATCACTTTGGGAACATGGATAATTGTTTTTAAAGGTTGTTTGTCAGGGAAAGCTTCTTCAAACATTCTAGATGATTTCGCTGTTTCCCAAAAATAGGTACTTCCGAACCTAGCCACAAAAGTAAAGTTATGAATCGCCATTAAAGTTGAGTACGGATCACCTTGTCACACCGAGTCATATCCGTTTTTGGACAACACCTGCATATTGCATCGTGTCTAAGTTCAATCCAGCATAACTCAATCCCCTGGTTGATTTGGGTGACATGAATCATCCTCCAAGGGCTGATATTCATGCCTTTTGAACTGGGGACTGGTGTTGTTTGCATCAGTAACCAGTTTATTTTCAGACAGGTGTTTACCCCCATATGCCCTCCATTCTATCCCCAAAACCTACGTACCAACAATGATGTCATTTGTTATCATTTATTATATTTCCAGTTTTATTGGCTGAATCAATAATTATCTCTAAGACCATTAAATCCCATTGAATTATATCCCATTTATACATCGTCAAATCTCGTCAAATAAACGCTGTGTATCGCAATCGCCGCTCATCAAATTATTCACCAAGGTGCTCGGAGGCCTCTTGGGACGTTCCTCCCTTGGTCTTTCTAGGCGCGTGTGAATTCCAGCAGCAAACGACTGGACTTAAGCGTCTTAACGCTGATTTAGCTTAGCTATCCAAACGATGAGGGGTTATAACCAACCAATTGACACCCACAGATCCCACCATTTTGGCATTAACAGATTGGCAGAATTCAATGGTTAACGTTATAGATACCCTCTCTCTATTGATTGAACATGAATCAGACTGACTTCTCTTTGCTGCTTCTCTTCTGAGCAATTTTGAGCCAAAGAGGTGACTTCATGCCGCGCAGGCCTTACCACACTTGCGACCATCTTGGGGGCAGCGGCCGAGCTCTCAGATGTCTACTAGATGATGATGTATACCTCCCAAATCATCTAACATCTCCCATGGAAATTCCCTCATGTGTAGATGACTGTTTATTTTCCTACTTTTTTCTAAAGCAGAAGTTTGCTGGAGTATACCCTCCAAATCTTCCGAAAGCAAGTCGAAAGAGACAGTTAAAAGCCTTAGTGAACCAGGCTGGGAAGGTGATCCCATTGAGGTCTGATGGATTTTTGAAATCGGTTGAAATCCATGTCTTCCTGTTGATGCCCCTGTATTTGTTGATTCTATAGTGAGATAAAAACTATTTTAAGCCATACTTTTTCGTTAGATCCATATTTGGGATATCCAAATTTTTACTAGATCCAATAGGTATAAACAAGATAAGCCATTTTTTTCGGCCTTGAATCAACAGGCCATCGAAGTGCGGCAGACCTCCTTCGAACGACAATATGACCGGGGACCAAGTTGGGCCCGCAAAATGTGGGGCCATTGTTGGGCGGTTTCAGCAACAAAAAATACAGAATGGAGTTGTGATTTGGAAAGGCACAGCCTTCAACAAAAATCTGTTGGTTGATGACTAGGGCATAGCTACCCTCAATATCTTGGGGACTCTCATGATCCACGATGCGTCCTCTGGCAGCGAAGGCCAAAGCCCTGCGAGGTCGTTGATTCAGGCGCCCGGGGGATGCGCTCGTTGTGAGATGATATTGTGAGTAGCTCACATGTTTTTTCCACGTTGATCAAACTTCACATACTGATGAGGCTGGTTTTCATCCCTTGAGGCATATCAAGCACGCCAGGACATTGATGGTAGGACTTGGAACTCATCACTGCTGGCAGGTCACCGTCGATACGTGTTTCACGCGACAGCAAGACTGGTTGTCGCCTGCGTGAGGAAATGCTGAATGGGACGTCTGAGTTTTTAGAGGCAATCTTTCAAACCTCCAAGAACGCTGCCCAGTATGCACACTACAAGAGATCCCAGTTTTGCAGGTTTGGGCCTCAAGCACGGAGCTTTGCGGTAGTTCCCAATCTTTGCTGGAATTGCCCCATTCGTTGGCAATGTTTCAATGATTGGGGAAATCCCCGTGTGTGTCCGATGAACTCATTGTATTTGTTTGCAGATATACATCCCCATGTTTGTGGTGTATATCATATCGTAAAGTATGCATACAAATCATGGGGAACCCCGGCCTTATTGTTTACACAACCTGCAGACTCGCATTTGTCTGTGATGATCTATCTATATCTATCTATATCTTCTCTTTTGTATTTGTGGGTTCTATGTATCCCTTTTTCTGGCATGTGAAAAAGTATCAAGCACGGGCGGCCCAAAAAGATTGCCTCAGACAGACCCTTTCAGTGCGCAGCTCGATACTGGCCACTCCCAGCGTGGTGGATTTTCTTCAAAGCTGAAGCGGTTGGTGGGTGTTTTCTGGGATAGGATAGGAGTAATGTGGTGAACCCAGACCTCATTTCAGCATTTAGGGGGTATATAGCCTTCAAAAGATTGGGTCTTATTCTTATAGATTTGCCACTACCCAATGATCTGGGAAAGTGAGCGAACAGGTCATTTGTAGCCGTACCTGGAGGAAGATAATATCGACCAATAGTTTTTGATTACAGGGTATCGACGCTTTGCCACATGATGGGAAACACTGGAACCAACAAAGAATGGTGCTCCAAACGACCAAACTCTAGTAGATATTGTGTGGTATTCCCGGGCAATCTTGATGTTGCCCCCTACTCATAGTGCCTTGACCGGCGATCGGCTGAAATTAGAATGAATTAGATAGGTCTAAGATGGTTTAAGGAAGAAATGATAGAATCTCCACATCATATTTCATGAGGAAATGATATGCGGAACTGGGCGGCGCTGCTGGGAAAGGCATCAGCTATCAGTTGCTGCATCGAGGTTTCTCTCCGTCGGTCAGAAAGGCCAGGGATGCTGTACAGTGAGAGCGGTCCAATCCCAGCGGATAGAAAAAAACATGGCCGTCCGACGGATTGAGATTCTTTGAGCATCTACAAATTCAAAAAGAAACATATATATAAATACAATATTCATGCTATATGTACTATATTAATGGACTAGAATATCACATCATCATGTAATTCAGCAATCACCACCAGTTCTTTTCGGCGGTCGGCTTGCTCCACGGGATATTACCTTTCTGGACCCTGCGATGTCTGGTTCAAAGCCCAAGGCGGGTTTGAGACTGCAGATCATACAGCCATACGGGCCATACCGGGCAATTTCAGGTTGAAAGTTGAATTCCCAGGAGATGGAAGAGTACTACATGTAATTGATGCAGATATTCCAAGTTAGGTGGCTTTTCAGCACAACAAAAAGATCATGTCCGATAGACCGTGACGAGAACAAGGCATGCAGATGGATCTGCAAGATGATCGCACATTGTCTAAGAATATCTGACACGATCTAACACCATTTGCATATGGGTGTGTCTGAAAATTAGATATTCATTAATATTCAGCATAAGATAGCGATTTGAATGGGGAACATGACGATGAACCACTGGATAGAATGGGCTACCCTCTTTTCAAAGAAGCACATTGATATCTGACTGAATCCAACATTATCTAACAAGATCAGATCATCCAATTCAGAGTGTCAATCATAGAATTGGATGATGGGACAATTCACAGGAGAGCCCTACATTTATTGTTCAAAAAACATCAAAAAACATCATGGTTTCCTATAGATTTTCCCTTCCAGCCATTGAGTCAACCGACGTCCGCGCCATGCTGGGGACAAAGTTCGACATCTCACCCTATGTCGAAGGTCGACAGACCAGTGCCTTGCTCGCAGCTGTCAGGTCAATGGGAAAGATGACTTGGCAAACGACAGAATAAGGGGAGGGAACATGTCCTTAATGATCCATCCAATTTTTGCACTTCCAGTGCATTCCACTGATGGATCATCAAACTTTCAAACTTGACTCTAACTTGATTGTGTTCATCAATTTTGGCCAAACAAACCATCCATTCTGACCTGAAACATGATTCGAACCAAGAGTATGTCATCTTCCATCCCATCCAAAAAGACAAAACATCTCCAACTCAGGCAGAGTTCACCGTGGATCTGGACCTGACTGGCGAAAAGGGCCTGGGTCTGGAGGCGGTGAAACATGGTGAAATTACTGCAACCATTTACGATACCAATCAAGGGTTGAAAAAGATTTAAGAACCAAAAGAGATAAAACCAAGCAATTGCAGCCATTGCAGCAAGGTAAAAAGGGGGTTGGAAACCATTCATGAAGGATCGAGACCACATCCAAACATGGCGTTCCAACAACACAAAACACAAAGTCCTGCGATACCTGCCCAACTGATCACTGGAAAAGATAGGTTCGGATGTTTCGTTTGAAACATGACTAGACTTTGTTTGTTACTGGCTTCGAATTTGACCCAAGGCCCATATACATTTCGTACACGTCCCCCAAATTGTTGTTCTTGAACACAGCTTAGAGTACATACTGTACCAGCCCGGAAACTCTCTGGCTTGTCCTCCAATGCAGTTAGCGAGTTTGCAGTCTTGCAACTCCCCTACATGGTTTTGCCCAAGCATGGCGTATATCGTATACGGCAGTGTATTGCAATATATTGCGATTGTAATCGATAATATGAGGTTGAAACCATTGGAGTTTGGGGGTACCCCGTGTTCATCGATTTTGTGAACATGATTTCTTATTTTCCCATTGTAAATCCACCATTTGGGGAATCTAGTGGGAATCTAGTGGGAATCTAGTGGGATTTGTTATTTTTGTGACCCCCTCAAGCAATTCCAACTGGTCACCCCCTTGTAAGAAACTCCACCTGGAACTCTACTTCCACTCAGCCTATCAAGAGAACTGAGCTCTCACAAGAAATGTTTCAACAGCATGTCTGACAAATTCTACGAGGTCAATTGTTCGCAATTTTCCAAGACTCCCGTCCTTGTTTTTCCTTCTACATAGCTATGGAAAATCGGTAAAATCATCGCGCTAAATGGGCCATTTTCCAAACCTATGTCAAATTACCAGAGTGTATAATGTACTCGTCTACTTTTTTGGGCAGTGCATTTGCGCATTGACTGCTGAAAGCGACGTTTCCACATCAAGAAATCTCTTCGATTCACATTGAATCATCGAAAAGGGAGTTAACGGTTGAACAAGTTCAGCTTGACACGTGAGTTTGTCTGGAAATGATGTGAAAACCCCCTAGAGTGCCCCATCCGCCCCATCTTATCCACTGGTTAATCATCCGTTGTCGTTAGTCAATGGCCACATCGGGGGTACTGGCAGGTCGACTGGGCTGATGGCAAGACTTTGTTCATCAAGAGCGTTAAGGTCCACGGCGCCTCCATGGCTTTCCCCGGTGGGATGATGGACAGCCATGATTTCCTGTCATGGGGGTGACATTTGTGGACTACATGACCATGTTTGTTGTTTTCAAGACTGGCATTGACAGATGATCAATATTCATATTGTAACATATTATATATAGATTTATAGAATGAAGTATGTTCTTAGGCAAGTGTTGAGATGAAAAACAATAAATGAAGCCGAAACTGAATCCTAAACTGAATGACTAAGTCTCATCAACAAGTTAATACTTAGATAAATAAATGGATCAACCACACACACACATATCTATATACATATACAGAATATCATAGACATATATACAATGACATGGATATATAATCACAAAGATATAGTAATCATCTATTATAATCATAGATAGATGATATAATCATCTATAGATGATAGATGAGATATACATCTAGATCCAGTCACCCCTCATTTCTGCCCCAGGCCGAAGGCGCGGTGCCTTCCTGGAACTTGGCGCACCAAGAGCTGCCGATTTTGGCGAAGGATCGGGTGCTGTCCATCAATGGCACCTCTGGGGATCCCAAGGTGCGGCTGGGGGATGCGGGGGATGGAGGGATGGGGGGATGTGTACCCTCTGGTAAACACACATAAATATGGAAAAAATGGTCATTGAAATAGTGGATTTTCCCATTGAAAAATGGTGATTTTCCATAGTTATGTTAGTTTACCAGAGGGTACCTTCCGGTGTCATCGAACGTGGCAATCGGAAATCCACTATTTGTAGATGATTTTCCAGGTATAAACCTCCAATTTTCGGGGATTTCCAATTGCCACGTTTGATGACACCGGAGGGTAACACGGCTATGGAGAATCACCATTGTTGATCTATGATCGCACATTTAGTGGCCATTTTCCCATGGCTATGTGCAATTGCCGGTATATGTGTTTTTTTGCAGATTATAGATGATAGTTGTGATTTATGAAATACTATGAACTACATCATCAATAATCACCAAAAATCACCAAATAGGTTGTGATGCTTGGTGAGTTTTGGTGATTAATTATAATGATTTGTGTCACCTGTAGTATGCAGAATGTGGAGCTGGTTACATATCACAAGACAATATTATATATAATATATATATATATATATATTATTGTTATGGTATGTACATGTTCATGTAGCCATTCGGATAGTTTCGGATATGTATACATAGAACAGTGTGCGAGAAACATGAGCATGTGAGGACGGATTTTTGATCGACCGTTTGAGATGGAATCAACCAGCATTTTTGGATATTCTCAACAATGAAAGTACTGTTTGAAGTGGGGATTTTGATCCAACATCATCCAACCATTTGAGCTATGTTGCTCAAATGAAGGCGGTTTCCTGAGTTCCGAAACGTCGACCATGAGATCGGCGGTGTTAGAGGAAACAATACAGAACCGGAAGTTTATATTGCACATATATATATATAATTATATATATATATACATATGTATCTATCATATTTACTACAATTATGAATAAACTGTATGTTACACAAACAATGTTATATAACACATGACACACAGACCTTTGTCGGTGCCAGTCAGATCCTTGCAGGCAATGCTGGCAGTCTGTGACTTGGCGAGATCAAGGGATTGCTTCTGTCTATCCCCAGTAGCATCATGGCAACTAACGTTCTACCAGCTGCTACCGTTGTAGATCAAAATTGGGATACAATACAATAGACAATTGGATGGCTCTTCCCAAATTGGGGATTTAAACACCGTGGCTGCCTGCGTTTGAAACTTTGATTCCACACAGTCCTTGTGTGTGTGTGTGTAACCTCTGAATAGAGGTAAAACTTCTACTCCATTTTATTATATGGCAGGGGGCCAGCGCATGGCATCACGACGCTGGCCAACGNTAAAACTTCTACTCCATTTTATTATATGGCAGGGGGCCAGCGCATGGCATCACGACGCTGGCCAACGAAGCTAGTGATGTCATGGGAAGCGGTCGGAGATGTCTGACCGTGTACCTGCCTATTTATATATATATATAGTCCCGCTCCTGGGCGCATTTAAGTCGCAGCTGGGGGGGACTTATAATATATCGCTGTTGCTTTATACTGTCAATGTCTACTGTG